>CM064514.1:39514763-39551205 GCA_032716605.1 Paralithodes platypus
CCTGGTTATACAATGTTTGAGAAAAGTCGGATCAATAGAAATGGAGGAGGAGTTCTGTTTTTTATAAAGGAAAGTCTTAATCCCATCTTAATGTCAAAACCTCAAATTGCGAATATAGACATATCTTACGTACTATTAAATAATAAACGAGGAACTAAAATAACACTAGCTTATTATACAGACCCCCAGCTCAATCAGTGCAAACTGACAGTGAAATTTATGCACAAATTGCAGAAATAACTAACATACAAGATACCGTAAATCTTGGCGATTTCAACTTACCCGTGACTAAATGGGGCGATATTCTTACTTCACACTCTGGACACGACCTCTATGCTAACTTGCAAGAGGGTTCACTTTTTCAATTTGTACAATCTCCGACGCGTGGTAATAATGTGCTTGACCTTGTACTCGCAACAAAAGAAGAATTAATAGAGAATTTGAATGTTGGTGATGAATTCAGCAACAGCGACCATCGTACAATAACTTTCACTTTAAAGTTTACTAGGAACAAATCAAATAGCAGCATTGAGAAAGTCCCTAATTTCAAGAAAGCAAATTTTCATAAACTTAAATCAAAGCTTAAAGAAACTGACTGGAGCTTTCTGACTAACACTAATGACATAAATACATCTTGGGAGTGTTTCACAACCACTTACCTTAAGGCAGTGCAAGACTGCATACCATCGAAAATACGGCGTCCAGGCCATAATGATAAGCCCAAATGGTGGAATAAAGATATTTCAGACTGTCTGCTTGCTAAAAAATTTGCTAATGATAGATTAAAATCCTCACAAAATGACGAAGAACGGGTGAAATTTGTACAGCTACGACGCAAAGCCAAAACGTTAATTAAGCAAAGTAAAAAGACCCTGGAGTTACATGTTGCGAATCAAAGTAAAACAAACCCGAAAGAATTCTATAGTTATATCAGAAAGAAAAAAGTAGTTACTTCAACTCTTGGACCGTTAGTCGATGAAAATGGAGAATACACCAAAGACGAAGTACAAATGAGTAATGCCCTCAATACCTTCTTTGTATCAGTTTTTACAACCGAAGACCTCAGTGATATCCCTACACCATCGCCTATTCAAATTGATAATTCAGATGATCTAAGCAATATCACCGTTACAGAGAGAGAAGTATTGAATTGTTTAGATAAACTCAAGGTAAATAAAACACCTGGACCTGATACAATCTCGCCTAGAGTTCTAAAGGAAGCTAAGGATGAGCTCTCCAAACCACTGACATTGCTATTCAATGAATCATTGCAGTCTGGGACTATGCCTGATCAGTGGAAGCTAGCCAACGTAACACCGATATTCAAAAAAGGCAGCAAATCTCTACCCAGTAACTATCGTCCAATTAGCTTAACCTCAATTGTATGTAAAATGCTAGAAACGGTCATAAGAGACAGACTCGTAAATCACTTAGAGGCAAATAACTTACTTAAAGATACTCAACACGGCTTTCGTAAAAAATGTTCCTGTTTAACAAACCTCTTAGACTTCTTCCACGATATCCTCAACCTCTACGATGAGAGTAAAGCTGTAGATATTATATACCTTGATTTTCAAAAGGCCTTTGACAAAGCTCCCCACAAACGTTTACTGCTAAAACTAAAAGCGCATGGAATACAAGACGGTGTGTTGAAATGGATAGAAAATTGGCTCAGCGACAGAAAGCAAAGAGTAGTCATAAACGGTAAGGCATCTAAATGGACCAATGTAAGTAGCGGGGTACCCCAGGGATCGGTACTAGGACCAATTCCTTTTCTAATTTACATCAACGACATAGATGGGGTCTCACCTGTACAATCTCAAAATTTGCTGACGATACAAAAATTGCAAATAGCGTACTCTCAAAAGAACAAGTTGACGATATGCAACACAATCTAGATAAATTGTCATGTTGGGCCCAAATTTGGCAAATGAGTTTCAATGCGGATAAATGTAAGGTACTACATATCGGATACCGTACCTAAATGAGAAAGCAAACTATTCGATGAATGGCACTCAGCTTAAGAATGTAAACAGAGAAACCGATCTGGGAGTAACAATATCGAGTAACCTAAAACCGAGTCGACAATGTTCAGAAGTTGTTAAGAAGGCAAACAAAATAATTGGCTTTATAGGCAGGTCATTTGAGCATAAATCCAAAGAAGTTATCCTAACCCTTTACAATTCCTTAGTCCGCCCTCTCCTGGAATACTGCGTTCAATCCTGGTGCCCTTATTACCAAAAAGATATAAACAAGCTAGAACGAGTTCAACGTAGAGTTACCAAAATGATACCTAGCCTAAAGAACAAACCATACGAAGAGCGTCTTAGAGAATTAAATCTATTTCCTTTAACCCAGCGCAGATTAAGAGGTGACTTAATTCAAGTGTTCAAAATCATCAAAGGCATCGACAATATGAACTGTAGTAAGTACTTCACTATCGACCAATCTAATTACACGCGGGGAAACGGTTGCAAAATTATTGGTAAATCTTTTAACCCACACGAATCTAAGAATTTCTTCTTCAATAGAGTTGTCAACTTGTGGAATGGGCTTTCCCGAGACGTTATACACTGCAGCACCTTGATTCATTTAAACTCCGCTTAGACAAATATCTCGCATCAAACCCGCGACTGACTGCATTTGTAAATGAATAACTTTATTTTATCCTCCCCTCAGTTACTAACCCATCTGTCCCCTACTAACTTCCTAATCCTGCCACTGACATTAGTTCCAGGGCAGTAGTTCCCTCAATGTTCCCTTACCCACTCTACACCACTGTTTGGACACTTGATCCTCAGTGTTTTGGAGGACAAGCAGCCTAGAAGGGTCACTAGACCTGTTGTTGCTTGATTTCCTTTGTACTCCTTTATACTCCTTTGTACTCCTGTTCTATACTTGTCTTCTACTGTCCTTTACGTGGGATTCTGCTATTTCTACTAGAATTAAGACTTGGTCACCTCGTTCGGATCGTAAGGTTTGTGTGGTCAGTGCATCTATGAAAATGTATATATCTATGTACAGTATATCCCACACTCTCTTATTCTCAATCGAACTCTCTCTCTCTCTCTCTCTTTAATTTCCTCCCCTCATTCACCATTCACCTCTCCAATTACATCTCGACCTCTTTACCAGACCACTCATGTCAAGCTCAAGCTCAAGCTCAAGAGAGAGAGAGAGAGAGAGAGAGAGAGAGAGAGAGAGAGAGAGAGAGAGAGAGAGAGAGAGAGAGAGAGAGAGAGAGAGGGAGAGA
This sequence comes from Paralithodes platypus, assembly GCA_032716605.1. Taxonomy (NCBI): domain Eukaryota; kingdom Metazoa; phylum Arthropoda; class Malacostraca; order Decapoda; family Lithodidae; genus Paralithodes; species Paralithodes platypus. The sequence continues at coordinate 39,518,017 of CM064514.1, forward strand.
GAGAGAGAGAGAGAGAGAGAGAGAGAGAGAGAGAGAGAGAGAGAGAGAGAGAGAGAGAGAGAGAGAGAGAGAGAGAGAGGGGGGGGGGGGATCTCGCTATAGCTAACCAGGACAAAAATGACACCTAATGGGCACAAAAGGTCTTACAATCGTCAAACTAATGGATCGAACGTCTTAAAATATCAGAATTTACAGGGCTAAACATGAAGGAGAAGGGGGTCCAGAAAAACACTCCCCTTAAGAGAATATTTGTGGTGGGTAATCAGAGGAATTATAATATAAAAAATAGTCAATTATGAATAAATAGGCTAGAAACCGTGAACACTAACCTCTGTAACTATAAAGGGGCTAGTTCAAATGGGCTGTAAATTTACACCTCTATTCCATGGTCGATTCTTTTCAAATGGTATAACTACCAGCTGAATTACTCCTTTTTGAGTTATGAGAGGTTTTATTCTAGCAATGATTAAACGATTATATTCAGCTTAGGAAGGACGTTTATTCATAAACAGGCTTCAGACGATATCATTTAATCATTTCAACGACCATATATCATTCCTAAGCTTCATAAATTTGTCTAAATTTAGCTAGATTGTCTGGCCTACCTATAATGAGCAAGGCATAGTGTGTGTGCTTTTTTTTTTTTTTTTTTTCTATGTGATTGAGGGAGGCAAAAGGCATAACTGCCTATAGCGAGTGCCTCCCCCATAGTTAAAAGAGTGACAGGGCCAAAATCAAAGGACGTTCGAGCCAAAATGCCTGGATACACGGAGTTTGAAGCAATTTAAGTCATAGGAAGAGGGAAAGACTGATTCTGGGAGAGAGTTCCAGAGCTCAGCTGTTGAGTAGAAGAAAGTTTGAAAGTAACATTTCACTCTTGGGTTGGAGAGTTGCACAGAGTAGGATGGGATTGAGTTGCAAGACGGGTACCACGTGCCCTACGTAAAGGAGTTTGTATGCACTGCGATAGCTCTGAGGAACACTGATTATTATTGTAGCGATAGAATAGCGAGAGAGATGCAACATTGCGGCGGAAAGAGAGAGACTGCAGAGAGTTGGTGAGTGGACGGGAGTTAATAATACGAAAGGCCTTCCTTTCAACTTTGTCTAGGAGAGCGGTGTGAGAGGAAACTCCCCACACATGTGAACAATACTCAATACAAGGGCGCACTATGCCCCTGTACAGAGCAAGAAGCTGTACAGGGGAAAAGAATCCCCTAAGGCAGTTGAGTACACCCAGCTTCTGGGAGGCTGCCTTAGCAAGACTGGTAATATGGTCCTTCCAAATGAGAGCAGAAGAAAAAGAGACACCAAGAATATTGAGAGAAAATGAAGGGTTGATTTTTGTATTGTTGAAGAATAAGGTATAGTCCGCTGGGAGATCCTGACGGGTAGATAAATGGAGAAATTGGGTTTTGGAAGCATTAAAGTTAACAAGGTTTTCTCTGCCCCAATTGGAAATAGTATTTAGATCAGAATTTAAGAGTTCTATGGCTTCATTACGTTTATCGTTGAGTGATTGCTGGCTGGGGCGTTCTGAAAAACTAATGGAGTAGTCTAAGGTTGAGTCGTCTGCGTATGAATGGATGGGAATTAAGGTACAGTTAAGGAGATCATTTATAAAAATTAGAAAGAGAATAGGAGATAGGACAGAGCCCTGAGGAACACCGGAGTTTATAGGGTGAGGAAGTGAACAATGGCCGTCCACAACCGCGGCTATGGAACGGCTGGAAAGGAAATTAGAGACAAAGGCACAGATGGAGGGATAGAAACCGAAGGAGGGTAGTTTAGAAATTAAAGATTTATGCCAGACTCTATCGAAAGCTTTCGATATGTCTAGTGCAATAGAAAAAGTCTCACCAAAGTCCCGAAAGGAGGATGACCAAGAGTTAGTTAAATATGAAAGAAGATCACCAGTAGAGCGACCCTTAAGGAAGCCATACTGGCTATCTGAGAGCAGATTATGAGATGAGAAATGCTTAAGAAATTTGGAAGCAAGAATAGCTTCAAAAACTTTAGAAAGACAAGAGATGAGAGCAATTGGACGATAGTTGGAGGGTTGAGAGCGGTCACCCTTCTTTGGGACAGGTTGAATGTGAGCAAACTTCCAGCATGAAGGGAAGACGTTAGAGGATAGACAGAGACGAAAGAGTTTGCCTAGGCAGGGAGTCAGCACGGAAGCACAGTTTTTGAGAACAATAGGAGGAACACCGTCCGGACCGTACGCCTTATTAGTGTTAAGCCCAGAGAGGGTAGAAAGTACATCTTTAGAAGAGATTAGGATATTAGGCATAAGTAAGAGAGAGGAGGGCGGAGAGGGAGGAATAGCACCGGAATCATCCAAGGTGGAGTTTCTAGCAAAAGTTTGAGCGAAGAGTTTAGCTTTGTCAGAGGAAGAAGTGATGGTTGTGCCATCAGAGTGGGAAAGGGGAGGGAAAGACGAGGAAGAGAAATTGTTGGAGAGGTTTTTAGCTAGATGCCAGAAAGCTTGTGAAGAGCTAGAGTTGGATAGTTCAGTGCATTTATTATTGATGAAAGAGTGTTTGGCAAGTCGAAGAACAGATTTGGCTTGATTCCGGGCAGAAACATATGAAGAATGAGAGTCTTGAGTTGTAAGGCGTCGGTACCGTTTAAATGCTTCCTCCTTATTGCGGACAGCAGTAGAACAGGCGTGAGTAAACCAAGATTTTTTAGCATTAGTCTGAGAGAAAGAGAATGGAATGTATGCTTACATGCCAGATAGGATTACCTCGGTAATGCGTTCAGCACTCTCCGGGGGTCCTCGGCCACGGAAGCAGCTAATCATTCCATGGGAAATCAAAGAAGTACTGTCGGAGAGCCTCCCAGTCGGCAGCGCCAAAGTGCCACAAGCGCCGCCGGCTAGGAGGGTTGGGTGGCCGTACTGGAGAGATAGGACAGGTGACAGAGATAAGTTTATGGTCGGAGGAGCCCAAAGGAGAGAAAAGATCGACAGTATAAGAAGAAGGGTTAGAAGTTAGAAACAGGTCAAGAATGTTGGGCCGATCTCCGATGCGATCCGGGATACGGGTGGGTTGCTAAACAAACTGCTCTAGGTCATTTAGGATAGAAAAGACGTAGGCTTGTTCACCAGGTGGATCAGTAGTGTGAGAGGAGCGCCATTGGCGGTGGTGAACGTTGAAATCTCCTAAGATGGAGATTTCTGAGAAAGGAGAAATGGATAGAATGTGTTCCACTGTAGAGTTTAGATAGTCAAAGAATTTGGGAAAGTTGGTAGAGTTAGGGGAAAGATAGGCAGCACAGAAATATTTAGTAAGAGAATGACAGGAAAGTTTGAGCCATAAAGTTGAGAATTCAGAGGAGTCTAAATTGGGAACATGAGAGCAAGTGAGTTTGTTGTGCACATATGCACAACATCCACCTTTGGCTTTGAAACTAGGATAGAGAAAGTAGGAGGATACAGAGAAGAGGCTGCTGGATGTTGCTACAGACACCTGAGTTTCGGTGAGGAAGAGAAGATAAGGTTTGTAGGAGGAGAGATGGTGCTCAACAGAGTGAAACTTAGAGGAAAGTCCGCAAATGTTGCAGAAATTAATAGAAAGAGTAACAGGCCGAAGTCCAGGTAATTGTGTGGGGTCGTCAGGGGATGGTCGGTCGGGTGTGGGGGCATTTATGGTCCCCCCCCCCCCCCTGGGGACTCCGAGGCTGGGCTAGAATTTATCATTTTGTTTGTTTAAATTTTGGTGTGGAGGAATGAAGTGTGGTGTGCATGTTTAGTGTAGTGAAGGGGATAGGAGGAGGAGGTGTTTGTGAGAGCTAGCTGGATTGCTCTCAGTGTAAATGAGGCACAGAGAAAATCAGTAAGAGAGGCCAAGCAAATGAAACAGGAGTTCCAGCGACTCTTTATCACATACCTATAACCTCACCTGGGTCTAGTAAATGATGGTACATGAAGAATAAATATATTAAACATTTTATTATTATGAGCTTCTTAAACGTTCTCCGTTAATAAGACATTTACATAAATACGCTTCCACACACACACGTACATATATACATATACAACCACACTTCATCACACACACAAACACATAAATACACACAAACATAACCACACACACATACACTTAGATACCCACACATACACACACACAGTTATTGTGACAGATTATATATTTTCAAACCCCTTTCCACTTTGACATTTATAGGAGAGTGATATCTGATGCCACACACAGACTCACATGCAAACACTACACTACATGCCATCCATCATAGCGAATAGCATGAGAGAGAGAGAGAGAGAGAGAGAGAGAGAGAGAGAGAGAGAGAGAGAGAGAGAGAGAGAGAGAGAGAGAGAGTTAACGAGAGAAATAATGAAATCACATTAACACAGAAACAAACAAAATACCTTCACAAAAACGAGAACAACCATCCACCTTATCGTACAACATGATACACATTTGGTGGAGATGATGTGTGCAGAGAGGAAAGCAAATGTGACCTTCAGGGGAGATGGTCGGTTTTTATGGACACTCTTCTCCTCATGCGTAGCTCTTTTAGTTTTCAGATGGCCCATTAGTTTCGCCGTTTTAAGACCTTTTGCCCCTTTTCTTTGTCAATATTTTGACTTTTCGTGTCATTTAGTTGTCGATTTTTGTCATGGCGAGCGATACCGAGCCTGTAATGTAGGAGGAACCGGCCTTCGGCTTGGACACTTTTCTACCGAAAAATATACAAATATATCTTGAAGGGGGATCCTGGATTTTTTTTTTTAAGTTTGATGGAGGTCTTGGAAGAAAACTAGAAAAACAACATACATGAAAACTCGACCACTAAGTGAACCATCCCCCTATAAGCCGGCCAGCCCCAGCGACGCGGCTGACGAGTCACCTATGTATGTAACGCCAAAGCCCAGCGACTCGCCTGACGAGTCACCCTTTTAGCTCAGTCGTAAGGCTCATAGTGGCTCTACCTAGAGGGCTCAGATTTGTATGGGAACTGTGTAAGTATCCCACGCACCCATGGCGATGGTTGAAAACTCTCAAAGTCCAACCGCGTGCGCGTGAGCGCGCAAAAACCTGTTTTTTGGGGGAAATTGCCTTAATTTTTTTACTCTTGTAAAATCCGTTTTCGGGGGCTCTGTAAGACCATTTTTTGAGCTTTTTGATCGGTTTTTCGTGGTTTTTCCTTCATTCCTAACCCATTCGCTATTGTTTCTGGAAAAAAACACTATTTTCAAAACCGGCTGGTTTCTGGTGGTACATTTATTAATAAAGTAGACGTGCCGTTTTGCCCAAAATCAAAACGGCATACCCAACTCTGCGATGGGTTACAATCATCAATCACAATCACCATTATCACTACTACTGCCATCATCACTACAACTGCCACAATCATCACAACTACTGTCATCATCACCATTACTATGATCATCATCACTACTACAATTACAATCATCACTACTACTCTTACCATCATCACTACTACTGTCACCATTGTCACTATCAGCTTAATCACTACTATCATCATTGATACTACAACTATCAACCATCATTACTACTATCATCACCACCATCTTACAATCATCATTACTATTGTTAACATCATCACTACTACTTTAACCATCATCATTACTACTGTCACAAGTATTACCATCATGTATCCTACTGTCACCATCATCACTACTACTGCCATCATCACCATTAATATGATCTTCATCATCACAACTATTGTCATCCTCACTACAACTTTCACCTATCATCACTACTACTCACCATCATCACTAATACTCACACCATCTTCACTACATCATATCTACTACTGTCACCATCATAACTACTACTGTCATCATCATCAGTACGTTCATCGTTTTGCCCAAAATCAAAACGGCATACCCAACTCTGCGATGGGTTACCATCATCACTACTAATACCATCATCAATCACAATCAACATAATCACTACTACTGCCATCATCACTACAACTGCCACAAATCATCACAAGTAGTCATCATCACCATTACTATAATCATCATCACTACTACAATTACAATTATCACTACTACTCTCACCATCATCACTGTCCATTGTCACTAGCATCTTAATCACTACTATCATCATTGATACTACAACTATCAACCATCATTACTAATATCATCACCACCATCTTACAATCATCATTACTACTGTTAACATCATCACTACTACTATAACCATCATCATTACTACTGTCACAAATATTACCATAATTTATTCTACTGTCACCATCATCACTACTACTGCCATCTTCACCATTACTATGAACTTCATCTCCAAAACTATCGTCATCACTACAAATTTCACCATCCTCACTACTACTCACCATCATCACTAATACTCACACCATCGTCACTACCATCATCACTACTGTCATTATTATCACTACAACTATCATCATTACTTGTCACCATCATCACTACTATTATGACCATCATTACTACTACTGTCACCATCATATCTACTACTGTCATCATCATCACTACTGTCATCATCATCAATACAAATACAACCATCATCACTACAATTATCACCATTATCACTACTATCACCATAAATCCAAATATTACTACCATCACTTCTAATGCCAACTAAACTAACTTAACCTAGCAAGATGTTTTCGCTCCCAGAACGCCATCATTGCTGGGGGGGGGGGGTTCCTGGAGGGGGGGGAGGGGGGGGCAAAACCATATTTTGGACCTAAAATCATAACTATTGCATAAATTCAAAAAATCTTTTTTGACTGACGCTTGCATTCACGCAACAAATGTTCGTGTGAAATTTGGTGAAAATCCGTCCACGGTCTAGGAGGAGTTCCGAGACAGACGGACGACGACGACGACGACAGACTTTTTTTTCGTGTGGTACCCACTATACGGGGGGGCGATACCAAACTCTGCTTACGCAGAGTATATAACTAGCCGGGGCTCGCCGGGTTAACAGTGTTTGGTCCGAGGGACGTCTTTTTGGAACTCCCCTCGATCGATTCATAAATTTAGAGAATTGAAGATGTTTCACCCGATTAGTTTGGCGATAATAAGCCACTTTATACCAATCAGGTGCCGATTATGTTTTGGGGGTGAGCGCTAGCGAGCATGTAACTTCAAAGAAAGTAACCGTTGGCCGGAACATTTTTCTATTGAATCAAAATATGTATAGCTTGAAGGGGTTCTGGGTAGCCATTGTTTAGTTTGGAGGAAGTCTGGTAAAGCAAGTGTGACACTATGCCGAATTAAGTGCCGACGCTCCACGACTTCAGGGTCGTAACGAGGTAATTGCCTACATCGCCGCGCGACGTGGGTGGGCGCCAACTCAAGGGAGACGTCGGGAGAGGTCGTCAGGGGCCTCAGGAGAAGGTTGACACGAGCAACTCTCCTAAGCTGAGTCGGCGGTAGCTGAGGTCAAGGACATGGACGGGATGGGGACGGTAGGCGGGCGGCGTCGGGCGGCGTCCAGTAGGCGTCAGACGGTACAAGAGTGTCGACCTGTCTGCGTCAGATGCCGCTATACGGTAGTTAGCTGTCAGACAGCGACCCGGTAACGCCCAGGCGGCGTCATAGGGGGAGGGCATACCGTGAGTCCGCGACCTAGCAACGTTGCACGGGACATCGTTGATAGAGTGTCTTGGGGGTGTTTTTTTTAAAGCTTGATGGAGGTCTAGCGAGGAAACTAAAAAATAAATGAATATATATATATATATATATATATATATATATATATATATATAAATAAACCCCCAAAAATCACCACTGTCCCCTTAATCCTATCCCATTAACGAGTGGCTATCTATAAACCCTTTCAATAGCGGTGGTGTCTATTTTGCCTTAGTTCTGCCCTACTTAGACGATTTTATGCAGCTTAAGAACGGTCTGTGGGAATTAAGAGAGATAAATGAAAGGAATGAAAGTCTTGTGATTGCTACAGGCCCTTCGTAAGCATAATACAATAACCTAATAGTTGCCAGACTATAACGATAAAGACGTCACCGGTACTGAAAGGGTTAACTATAGATGGCCTTGTTCTATGCTCGGTTCACACATGCACGAATTAACGTCCCGTCCGTCCCCAACCCCTGCAATCGAGCAAGGACGCCGGTAAAACCGACCATATCGGTACACGGACGTCGCCACATCGCCGACTCTCCTTCCAACGGTTTTTTGCCGCCGTTCTCATCCCGTTAGTCGGCGTCTAGACGCCGTCAGGCTGCGTCTAGACGCCAACTGCTCTCGTGGGTGTCCCGACATAACACGTTTTCTGACGGTAAACCCGACCCATGCAGACCGTTTTGTGCATGCACAAAACAGTCGCCGCCTAGGCCCCCTCCAGATTGATGCCGTCCTACCTATTTTCTTGGTCGGGAACGGACAGGACGTTAATTCGTGCATGTGTGAACCGGGCATTACCAATTACTCAACCAAGTGATTGAAGTGTTTTTAAAGTGAGTGAAGTGTTTTAAAGTGAGTGAAGTGATCTCAAGAAAGTGACTGTCACCATGCCTCGCGCTTGTGCGAACTGCGCCGGTAGGTTTGGTGAGTCCATGTTTGCTACTGTCAATTTTCAAGTCTGCCAGCTCTGCCAGCAACGAGAGAATTTTACACTGAAATTAGATGAAGCCTACAACAAGATCAACGTCCTCACCATGAAGCTGGAATCACTCCAAGAGTTTGTAACACTCAACGTTGGAGTACCACAAACTTCAATTGTCACCGCAACTCCAGCAGCTACCAACGCCCCAACGTCAACTGCCAACAATTCAACGCCTACAGTAGCCACTTCAGCTGATGTTTCCGATACTCAAGATACAAATAGTGACTCTCTTCCCCCTCAAGACAACTTCCGTGTCGTGAGGAACAACGTTTGCCCCAAGACCAGGAAACACATACCGATTACCGAGTGTCAAAACCGTTTCCAGATACTCACAGACCCAGATGACGAAGAGGAAATAGAAGAAGTCCGGCTCGTGGGAGACTCGATGATACGTGGTCAGCTCACAGAGTTTTGCGCCAGGGCACCTAAGACCAGGAAGCGTTTTTGTATCCCTGGTGGTGGTGTGGACGACGTACTTGCAGCAGTTGACGAAGTATCAAAGCTGGCCCCTGCTAATACAATGTACGTCATCCACGTTGGATCCAACGATGTACAGCGAACCCGGTCGGAAGATTTGCTTTTAAAGTACCAGCAGCTGATCAAGTCGTTTAAGGAGAAGTCATCAAGGATCATCGTCTCAGGAATCGTCCCCCGGCTCGGTGTAGAGAGCCGATTTTACAACATAGCCACCAGCACAAATCGTTGTCTAGCAAACCTCTGCAGGAAGGAGAACGTGGGATTCGTCGACACCTGGGACAATTTCTACTACAATGACTATTTGTTTTCGGACGATGGAGTTCATCTGAACCAGGCGGGAGCAGCACGTTTTGGGCGTCTTCTCAACGATGCGGTGACGGATTTTCGGAGAAGAAATCGACTCAGCACAGGACAACCAGGAAGGAGGACCGAAGACAGCGAGGACGGCAGCCTACAAAGGAATTAAATACTAATCCGTCAAGAACCGCGAATTTGGATAAAGCTCCACCAACACGACCCAAATTCAAAACCGCCAGGGATAACGACCGAGGACCGAGGACAGCCATGAATGTAAATGTAGATCCGACCAGAACCAAAAATTCGATGAAAGAACGTTCTGTGAGTTCTAAAACCGCAACTTTAAAGGTTTTCTATGCAAACGCTCGTATCATACGCAATAAATTTTCAGATTTAGAGGAACTAGTGTTTACAGAAAATTATGATGTGATTGGCATAACAGAATCTTGGCTCAATACAGAAGATAGAGACTTTTTAGCAGAGTATTCACTTCCCGGTTATGTAATGTTTGAGAACAGCCGAATAAATAAAAATGGAGGTCGCGTTTTATTTTATATCAAAGAAAGTCTTAACCCGACCCTCGTGTCAAAACCTCAAATTGTGAACGTCGACACATCTTTTGTGCTAATAAAGAATAATAAAGGTACAAAAATAATACTTGCATTAATATACAGACCTCCAGCTCAATCAGTGCAAACTGACCGAGAAATTTACGAACAAATTGCAGATATAAGTAACTCACAAGATACCGTAATTTTTGGCGACTTTAATTTACCTGTGACCAAGTGGGGCGATACTCTTACTTCACACTCCGGACATGACTTGTATACGAACTTGCAAGAGAGTTCGCTTTATCAATTTGTTCGAACGCCGACCCGTGGTAATAACGTTCTTGACATTGTACTTGCAACAAAAGAAGAATTGATAGAGAATTTGAATGTTGGTGATGAATTCAGTAACAGCGACCATCGTACGATAACTTTCACTTTAAAGTTTACTAGTAACGAACCAAATAGTAGCATCGAAAAAGTCCCTAATTTCAAGAAAGCAAACTTCCATAAACTTAGAGCTATGTTTAAAGAAACTGACTGGAGCTTTTTAATTAACAATAACGACATAAATACATCTTGGAAGTTATTCGAAACCACTTACCTAAAAGCAGTGCAAGACTGCATACCATCGAAAATACGGCGTCCTAGCCATAATAATAAGCCCAAATGGTGGAATAAAGATATTTCAAACTGCCTGCTTGCTAAAAAATTTGCTAATGATAGATTAAAATCCTCACAAAATGACGAAGAACGGGTGAAATTTGTAGAGCTACGACGCAAAGCCAAAAAGTTAATTAAGCAGAGTAAAAAGACCTTAGAGTTACATATTGCGAATCAAAGTAAAACAAACCCGAAAGAATTCTATAGTTATATCAGAAAGAAAAAAGTAGTTACTTCAACTGTTGGACCGTTAATCGATAAAAATGGAGAATACACCAAAGACGAAGTACAAATGAGTAATGCCCTCAATACCTTCTTTGCATCAGTTTTTACAACCGAAGACCTCAGTGATATCCCTACACCATCGCCGATTCAGATTGATAATTCAGATGTTCTAAGCAATATCACCGTTACAGAGAGAGAAGTATTGAATTGTTTAGATAAACTCAAGGTAAATAAAACGCCAGGACCTGATACAATCTCGCCTAGAGTTCTAAAGGAAGCTAAGGATGAGCTCTCCAAACCACTGACATTACTATTCAATAAATCCTTGCAGTCTGGAACTATGCCTGATCAGTGTTAGCTAGCCAACGTAACACCGATATTCAAAAAAGGCAGCAAATCCCTACCCAGTAACTATCGTCCAATTAGCTTAACCTCAATTGTATGTAAAATGCTAGAAACGGTCATACGAGACAGACTCGTAAATCACTTAGAGGAAAATAACATACTTAAAGATACTCAACACGGCTTTCGTAAAAAACGTTCCTGTTTAACAAACCTCTTAGACTTCTTCCACGATATCCTCAACCTCTACGATGAGAGTAAAGCTGTAGATATTATATACCTTGATTTTCAAAAGGCCTTTGACAAAGTTCCCCACAAACGTTTACTGCTAAAACTAAAAGCGCATGGAATACAAGACGGTGTGTTGAAATGGATAGAAAATTGGCTCAGCAACAGAAAGCAAAGGGTAGTCATAAACGGTAAGGCATCTAAATGGACCAATGTAAGTAGCGGGGTACCCCAGGGATCGGTACTAGGACCAATTCTCTTTCTAATTTACATCAACGACATAGATGAGGGTCTCACCTGTACAATCTCAAAATTTGCTGACGATACAAATATTGCAAATAGCGTACTCTCAAAAGAACAAGTTGACGATATGCAACACAATCTAGATAAATTGTCATGTTGGGCCCAAATTTGGCAAATGAGTTTCAATGCGGATAAATGTAAAGTACTACATGTCGGATACCTAAATGAGAAAGCAAACTATTCGATGAATGGCACTCAGCTTAAGAATGTAAACAGAGAAACCGATCTGGGAGTAACAATATCGAGTAACCTAAAACCGAGTCAACAATGTTCAGAAGTTGTTAAGAAGGCAAACAAAATAATTGGCTTTATAGGCAGGTCATTTGAGCATAAATCCAAAGAAGTTATCCTAACCCCTTACAATTCCTTAGTCCGCCCTCTTCTGGAATACTGCGTTCAATCCTGGTGCCCTTATTACCAAAAAGATATAAACAAGCTAGAACGAGTTCAACGTAGAGTTACCAAAATGATACCTAGCCTAAAGAACAAACCATACGAAGAGCGTCTTAGAGAATTAAATCTATTTCCTTTAACCCAGCGCAGATTAAGAGGTGACTTAATTCAAGTGTTCAAAATCATCAAAGGCATCGACAATATGAACCGTAGTAAGTACTTCACTATCGACCAATCTAATTACACGCGGGGAAACGGTTGCAAAATTATTGGTAAATCTTTTAACTCGCACGAACCTAAGAATTTCTTCTTCAATCGAGTTGTCAACTTGTGGAATGGGCTTCCCCGAAACGTTATAGACTGCATCACCGTTGATTCATTCATTTAAATTCCGCCTAGACAAATATCTCTCATTAAACCCGCGACTGACTGCGTTTGTAAATGAATAACTTTATTTTATCCCCCCCTCAGTTACTAACCCATCTGTCCTCTACTAACTCCCTAATCCTGCCACGGACATTAGTTCCAGGGCAGTAATTCCCTTTCCAATGTTCCCTTACCCCCTCTAAACCACTGTTTGGACACTTGATCCTCAGTGTTTTGGAGGAAAAGCAACCTAGAAGGGTCACTAGATCTGTTGTTGCTTGATTTCCTTTGTACTCCTTTGTACTCCTTTGTACACTTAATTAAGGGGAGATGGGCGTATTTATTTGCTCATTTATGGATCTTTTTATTATGTTTTTAGTTTCCTCCCTAGATCTCAAGCTTAATACCCTCCCCCCCCCCCCTTCACACACACACACTCACAAAAACGTCGCCTCCGACGGACCGGTTTGCCTCGGTCAGGGTCAAGTGTGACGGAGTAAGGGTCCAGTGTGGCAGGGTGGCTTTCCATCGCCGCCGTAGTATCTATAGGCGCCGCTCGTCAGGATCATTGTCGCCAACCAGTTTGCGCTCTACAGCGCATGACGCCGCTCCGGCGGCATCATTTATCTCCCTTAGTTCTTGCATTGTTGCCGCTCGACCCCGTCCAGTTGCCGTTAGGCGGCGTGCCCGTCCGTAGTGCCCGCCGTGGGCGTCCCGTCCCTTGATCACCCACGTTACTCGGCAGTGGTCACCCCCTTCTATCGCCACTCCTTAAGTCGTGGAGTGTCGTCATTTAATTTGGCATAGTGTGACACTTGCTTAAGGTATTTGTGTTAGCCTTGGGGGAAATAATATAATATATAGGTCGAAGATGACAAAAGCAAGCAAAATCCTCAATTATGCTTAAACAACATATCATGAGAGAGAGAGAGAGAGAGAAGCGTGGGATGTGTTTCATTTAAAAATTAAAACTGATAACTGAGTCTGGAGGGTGAGACGGTGAAGCACTTGAGCGAAGCAACCAGCCGCTTCAGAGATGGAGCTGCTTCGAGCCATGATGGATGCTTCACATGTCTCACTCCCCAGACTGGAACAAGACCTCACTGGCTTCACCGTGTTGAGCGGTGGAATGTACAGGCTCTCAGCCTATGCCCGAGAGGGACTAGTTGGAATATAGAAAAAAAAAAAAAAAAAAATGTATTATGACAAAAATCTCTCTCTCTCTCTCTGTCTGTGTTTATCTATTTATTTATTACAACATGTTCCCTTTTCTCATATATTATCTTGTCCCATTAATGTCATCTTAAATCTCTCTCTCTCTCTCTCTCTCTCTCGCTCTCTCTCTGTCTGTCTGTCTCTATGTTTCTTTTTCTCTCTATCACACTTTCATACTTTACCCCCCCCTCTCTCTCTCTCTCTCTCTCTCTCTCTCTTTCTCTCTCTCTCTCTCTCTCTCTCTCTCTCTCTCTCTCTCTCTCTCTCAATTCCGTGGCCCCCAGCTGACACTCAATTTCATCAGCATCAATTTACTTCCCGTCTGACGACACCGCATCATGGCGCTGAAATAATTATTGGGTCACGGCATTCTAGATGGATGGATAGATAGATAGACAGACAGATAGATAGATAGATAGATAGATAAATAGATAGATAGTCTACAGTAGATCTGGACTTGGCACGAAAATGGAACTTTGCAGTAGGGGACACAAAATCAGAAAACGAACCCACAAGTTCGAACCTCGAAACAGCGAAAATTTGATATTTTCGCGGTTTCGAGGTTCGAACTTGGGGTTTCGTTCTCCGATTTTGGGTCCCTTACTGCAAAGTTCCATTTTCGTGTCCAGTCCAGATCTACTGGAGTCTATGATACAGTAGATAGATAACCAGCTAGATAGATAGATAAAACTTGATCGACAGATTGGCAAATTTCTCTCTCTACAGTATGTATATAGAATGAGAAATAGATAAATTGATAGACAAATATATAGATTGATACAGATAAATAGAATATAGACTGTTAGATAGTTCATTATAAAAACACTGGCATATTCCAAAACGAAAGAAAAATATACACTATGAATGCAGAGCAAACAAGAAGAAAATTAAACAATACAAATAAAACATTATCCGTGTTCATATTCCTCGCATCTGTTGATAAAATATATAGCGAAGGAATATTATAGCGCTCTGTTCGTCAAAGATAGATAAACAGATAGACAGATAGATGAAAGATAGATAGATAGATAGATAGATACATACATACATACATAACATACATATATACATACATATATATATACATACATACAAACATACATACACAAACATACATATAGGCATATACATAGAAATAGAAAGATATATGAATATACTGTATATATATATATAGATAGATAGATAGAGAGATAGATAGGTAAAACAGATAGATGATTGACAGACAGATAAATAGAAAGATAGATCATTATACAACTCTGCAGCAATTTCCTTAATAAAAAATACAACCCACAACAACGTACATTCTGCGCTAACAAGAAAATACCATCATACCGTCATTCAATATAAACAGGACAAAGGAATATGTTATGATCACTCTCAGGTTCATATTATATTTGTGTTTTTGTAATAATGCATTGGAAAATATTGAGTTATCACGTGCATATGTTTTGTAACTTTATTAATATATTCCTGTGTAGTAAAATGTGCTATGTGAAATTTATATGTTTCTATAATATGTACTGCATGTGTATAGTACAATACGTATTTTGAATTACATTGATGGACAGCAATATCATAATTTATATAATTGAATATACAGTATATAAACATTAATTATCAATTAACTTTATACTATTTGCTTGTATGATGTTGAGTTGTGTGTATAATATTTAGGTGATTATTATTAAGCTTTTCATTACGATTGAACTCAATTTACGAAAGTCACCCCCCCCTCTTTCTCTCTCTCTCTCTCTCACTCTCTTTATATATATATATATATATATATATATATATATATATATATATATATATATATAGCGAATGGGTATTCCAACACTGACGTCACCAATGCCATCAACCACCACCTAGAAAAATGGTACAAACAAGACCCCCCTAGCACCAACCCGGCCAATGACATTACATTTTTCTACAGAAATTACATATCTTCCGACCACACAACAGACGAATCCATTATGAAAGAAATAATTCACAAAAACGTCCTCCCACCAACCCTGACAATAAAATAAAACTCATTATTTACTACAAATCTCCTAAGACCTCCAACCTTGTCCTCCGTAACCGCCCCATTTCCACCAACCAACCGAAAGACGATCATGTGATATACCAGCATATTTGCACCTCTGGGACTGTGGACCCCTATCCTATGTTGGAATGACACAGACTCGCCTTTCCCGTCGACTAACCCTCCACCTTCAATCTGGCGCTATAAAAGATCACTATCAAGCCCCCCACCATCTTGCCCTAACTCGCGCCGACCTAGACAAACAAACCACCATACTCGACAAAGAATCAGACCCCAGAAGACTAGCTATTTTAGAAGCTCTATATATCCAAACGCTCAACCCCAGCATCAACAACCAAACACAAGACCTTCAAATTCTTCCTTCAGGCAAGCGCTACAGGCATACTGCCCTCCTTCCTCTCGCCCTGTGCCCCCCTCCTTTACCTTTCCGCGCTCAGCACACAACTGACAACACCAACCAATCACAGCCACCCACAGCCAACAACCAACCACCGATAAGATTTAGTGCCCGTCTCGCGAATAGACTGCCTTCCACCAATGAACAGCTACCCCACACCCAGTAGCTCCGCCCACCTACCTATTCTTGATCCTCGAATTTTGTATAAATATGTTGCTTTGTCCTTACTCTAATCATTACCTGCCCATTCCCTGAAGATGCAAGATGTTTACTTGTGAATCATTGGATCCACCATGAATTTTGCTAACCTGTTGTACCTCATCTCTGAACCCCAGAGGAAAATTGTTAGAACTATTGAAAGCTGTAACAATAAAATACTGAATGCTGAAACTGCTGTTGCCTTTAACCTCGTCTGTTTAAAAGAGAATCTATTGCCTGGCTATACTAACATATATATATATATATATATATATATATATATATATATATATATATATATATATATCACTCTCTCGCTCTCTCTCTCTCACACAAACACACACACACACACTTATATTTAGCCCATGTAATTTATTCATACGGTGTGTTAACGTGTCTAGGGATTCGAGCACACGAGGCCGTAAACAAAATAGTCTTACTGTTATCTTTGATTTATATAATTTTATCTCGCCTTCGAAAAATAATATGTATATACTGTACAGTATATACATTATATATATATGTGTGTGTGTATATACAGTATATACTGTATATATAAAACACCTACCGGTACCTATACTTTAAATGAAATATAGATTCTATTGTGTCATTGAACAATAAATAAAAATAATATAATATAAATAAAATAATATTGTTCAATGACACAATAGAATCTATATTTCATTTAAAGTACCGTACGTGTTTTATATATACAGTATATACAGGTATATATATATATATATATATATATATATATATATATATATATATATATATATATACCGGTATATATATATATATATATATATATAATATATATATATATATATATATATATAATATATATATACCGGTATATATATATATATATATATATATATATATATACTGTATATATATATATATATATATATATATATATATAAAACACGTACTTTAAATGAAATATAGATTCTATTGTCATTGAACAATATTATTTTAATCAGACCAATCCTAACAACGACCATAATATTATTATTGCGTATTACCCTATTTTAGAACGACTAGTTGGAATATATAGGCCATATACTAATAAGTTATATATACTATTTTAGAACGACTAGTTGGAATATATAGGCCATATACTAATAAGTTATATATACTATTTTAGAACGACTAGTTGGAATATATAGGCCATATACTAATAAGTTATATATACTATTTTTATCATAAGTGAATTGATATATTTACAGTAGATTCAATACAATACAAACTTGTCATGCAATGTTTTTCATAATAAGTGAATTAATACAGTTACAGTATCTCCAATATAATACCATCAGTCTATGCATTAGTATTCATTATAAGTGATTTGATACATTTAAAGTATCTCCAATATAATAAAAAACTGTCTATGCATCATTTGTATTATAAGTGATTTAATACATTTGCAGTATCTCAAATAGAGTACAAACTTTCTATGTACTGTATTATCATTAATTATATGTGAATTACCAGATTTACAGCAGATCCGATAAAATATATACTTTCTACGTATTATTGTCTACCATATATGAATAAATATATTGACAATAGATCCAATATATTAGAAAATACCTATGTATTATTTGATATTATAAGTGAAGTAATACATGTGCAGTAGATTCACTATACAATACAAAATCTTATAATCCATTCATGCGCGTCACTAATTAGATGACGAGGCATTTGGCTAAGGGTGGCCGAGGCACACAACCTTCCTCCCCTTTTGTGCCTACCGATCCACGCCACTGGGGCCATCCCCCTTCGTCCCGCACCCTTGCCGCATTCCATGAAACCATGGAGAGTCTCGATGCAATACGGTCCCTGCGATACCAACATAACAACAGGAAAGCCAAATGCCCCGTAAGAGGCACTCTCAGGATATGGGATTTTCCCCCACTAGACATTATGTACCTAACAAGTACGTACTATGCCCGTGGGGGAGGGAAGACCGGTTAAGGATTATGGAAAGGTGTGAAGCTGGGTCACTTTCGACTGTGTGATAATTTATAGAGGGATTGTCTCTCCCCTCTGGCGTCCAATCTGTCACCTCCAGCAACCCTGTCTTCATTGATACAGCACAGGCTTCCGAGTTGGGAGTTTCCGTTCACTACTTGCCTTGCCTTGTTGCACAGTGTCGACCCGGATTTAGAGAGTAATCGCCAGTGACCGGGCAAATACCCCGACGTCACTGACCAGCAGCCGGGCAAATACCCCGACGCTACTGAGCCTCTCCCAGCATTACCTGTAGAGAGTGATTGTCAATGCTCCGAGCCGGCACCAGCTCAGCAGTAGTATCCCCTCCCCCGCGACAACCGCCCCAAGCCAAGGCTGACCGGTCTCCGATCTCGCCAGCCAAGTGATGCCCCCTCATCCACAGCCTTTCAACCTAACGCGGTTTGCGGGATGGCATTTTTCAGCCATTGGTATGCAGTGACGGTCGACTAGGAATCAGCTGCTTCTAAGGGGGCAGAGCCCTTGTACACCAGCTCAATCTTCCTTCTTCCAGCACAAGGTCCAAGGTTATGGTGCCCGTGTCCATCCACCTGTCCTCCTGGAGGCATTACACCGCCGGAGGCACAGTGCTTTCCTCAGGTACCGTTAAGATCCCGGGATCTTCAACTCTAGGGTTGAATGGAGATAAGATAGAGAGTCACCTGTTCATCACACCACCCAGTCCCAATTGTCGAGACTGAGCTATTAGGCAATATGAAAAATGCTCTTAAATGCAGTGTGGCCCAAGTCAGTTAAGATGGTAGACTGGCTGGAGATAAATCCTTTTGAGGGGATCTACCAAACGACTATATTTGCCAGTAGGGTTCTAACGGGGAGGGAATAAACCCCTGCGCCCCCTCCCAAACTCGTTAGATACCCCCTGTTTCTAGCGGCACCACTCAGAGGTCGTAACCTTAGTAACAGTGTAGTTTCCCCCGGAAGCTCAACGGTCAAAAAAGTCTCTTCCCTTGAACTCCCCAAGATGGCCTCCTTAGGGGAACAAGCTAACGGGACGCTACCCCCCCAGCTTTCCCCCAGCCCGGCTAGAAGGTCTTAGAGCTCGCCAGCCAGGTGATGCCCCCTCATCCACAGCCTTTCAGCCTAACGCCGTATGCGGTATGGCGTCTTTCAGCCATCAAAGATGCAGTGACGGTCGACTAGGAATCTGCTGCTTCGAAGGCGCAGAGCCCCTGTTAAACCAGCTCCTTCTTCCTCCTTCCAACACAGACCTTAAGAGAGTCATAGTTACTCCCGCCGTTTACCCGCGCTTGGTTGAACCTCTTCACTTTGACATTCAGAGCACTGGGCAGAAATCACATTGCGTCAGCATCTCTCTCGGACCATCGCAAATTATGTATTAGTGTATATGTGCGAATTAATACGTTTACAGTATCTACAATATATTATAAACTTTCTAAACATTACAGTATTTTTCAATATAAGTGGAATGATACATGTGCAGTAGATTCAATATATAATACAACCTTTCTATCACATATATTCCCGTGACATCCAATATATCATCACAGAGCAGGGATGGGCGGCTGTGATTAATTGTTCCGGTAAAGGGGAATCTTGTTCAAATTTTACACGATATATCTCTACCTAATGTATTTAATAGCTGAGAGGGAAATTTATGCTTTGAACTAAATTTCAGGAATAAATAAGGCATTATAATAATTGTTTGTAAGTGATATGTTGTTGTTGTTGTTTTTCAATATGAGAGGACATTCCTTATGAGCAGACAATTTGTTTTCCTTTGAATATCTACTCCATTAACTTATCCATCCAAAACTCTCAAGGGGTTGATAAATGAGTTGACACAATCATCACCCTCTCTCTCCCTTCCTCAGCAATGATGACCTTATTAACGTAGTGGCTTA
The DNA here is from genome assembly GCA_032716605.1 of Paralithodes platypus. Classification (NCBI taxonomy): domain Eukaryota; kingdom Metazoa; phylum Arthropoda; class Malacostraca; order Decapoda; family Lithodidae; genus Paralithodes; species Paralithodes platypus. The sequence goes on from CM064514.1 coordinate 39,538,212, forward strand.
ATGGTATGCTAATTAGGAGACGCTTAAGGGGAGGATTAGATTTTGCTCCCTATACCTCCATCAAGCTTAAACATAATACCCCCAAGACACCCTTTCGAGAAAAATTTGTATATTTTTCGGTAGGATAATGTCTTGGCCGAAGGCCGGTTCCTTCCCAAGCTCTCTATCGCTCGCCAGGAAACAATCAAAAGGTCTTACAATCTGAAAACTAATGGGGCTAAACATTAAGGAGAAGGTGTTCCAGAAAAAATACAAACCTCCTTTTAATTAATGAAAGGCCCTAAACATTGCCCTCTCTCACTAATGATGACCTTATTAGTGGAGTGGCTCGGTTAACCAATTAGGAGAAATCTTAATTACCGAGATGAATGGTGGGGCTGACTGGGCAAGATACTGGAGCCAGAGTTTTATATGTACAGAGGGTTGGTGTGTGGGTTTGTCGGTGAGTGGGTGTGTGTGGGTGCGTATGTAGGTATGTGTGTGTGGGTGTGTAGGTATGTGTGGGTGTGGGTTGATGTGCGTGGGTGTGTGTGTGTATATGTGTGTATGTGTTTGAGAGAGAGAGCGAGGTGTCTACTTGGTTAACAGAAAATAGCCATCCTGTATTTTAATAGAATATCTTAGGGTGTTCAGTAGTGTAAGTTGACGTTTACATGAGGACTTAAATTGATTGTTACCAGAATTGTAATAATTTCCGAACATATAATTATCTACATTTATGAAACGTATTACATAAAGGAGGAAGGTTAAAACACTGTTAAATTAAAGAGTATGAAGGTATTAATGAAAATGTGGAATCAACGTATAATTAAAATATAATCAGTGTAGTTTAGCATCAGGTAATGTGACTTCAATTAAGGCCGTCACAACAAGTGTTTGTGTTGTGTAAATTTATTGTTTAAGAAGATATAATTGCTTGGAAATCATACAAAGCTTGATTTCTTATAACTATATAATATATATACTGTATATATATATATATATATATATATATATATATATATATATATATACATACATATACAGTATATATACATATATATATATATTATTCATATATATTAAACCAATGTTCCCTATACTGCCAATACTACCATGACTCACCAGCCCTGACACTCTCCAAATAACAGTGTCCCCAGTGTCAGGGAAAGTAGTGACTAGCGGATACAAACATATTTTCAAGGTGCAAGGTGCAGAGTAATATTTTTAGCACATTTATTCCATGCAGTGGTGTTGCAGCGTTTTTTGGCAGGTTTAGAATATTGGTTTGCAAGTCCATGCTTTTAAAACCTGGTGTATATAAACCATTAACACACACGCCAGTAGTTGTTGTAGTAGATACGGTATAGGGAACGGGAATTTATAAAATGCTATTTGAATATTAGATTTGTTTAAGTATGTTATGGGTTACCTTTTACCCAATTGCAGAGGAGTAATTTTTGTCGGAATATTGGATATATAACTGCACACTAACTGTAGTTATTATTACATAATATTTGATTGCGTCGATGGAGCTACTATAGTGTGTGTGTGTGTGTGTGTGTGTGTGTGTGTGTGTGCCTCAGGATCTATTCCTGCAGGTTCATTTTGACCACTAGGATGAATAAAGAAACATTGGTAACCTTACCATAATTCCTACTCTACTGCATTAATGCAAGGTAGATCAGAAATCATGACCCCCTACCTCTGTAACTCAAAAAGAGCTCGTGTCAATGGGCTGTAAATATCTACACCTCTTCATTGGCTGACCCTTCCTAAATGGTAGACATATTAGCTCGATTACTCTAGTCGCTTAAGAATTATAAAGGTTAGTGGTCACCATTTTTTGATCTACATTTACTTAATGGACTATAGATGAAATAGGGAAAAAACCTTAACTACAGAACACTTGTATAAAGCTGTATCACTCCAAATGACTTAACATAATTTCTGGAACACCCTTTTCCCTAATGTTTAGCCCTATAAGTTTTGAGCTTTTTGGACAACTCCCCTTCCTCGATATCCTCGTAGCTCTGAACGACCATGGGTTCAAAACCACCGTCTACATTAAACCAACTAACACAGGACAATGCCTCAACGGCGATAGTGAATGCTCCCGCCGTTATCTTCTATCCTCCATCTCCGCCTATGTTAGGAGAGCCCTCACGCACTGCTCTACCTGGGCCGACACCCACCAGGAACTAGAAAGACTATCCCAAGTTTTAGTAAATAACGGATACTCCAACTCCGACATCTCCAGCACCATCAACCACCATCTTGAAAAATGGTACACCCAAAGCCCTCCCAATATTGACCCCCCCCAATGAAATTAAGATCTTCTACCGCAATTACATGTCCTCTGAACACAAAAATGACGAGGCCGTCTTAAAAGAAATAATCTCCAAGCATGTCCACCCAACCAACCCGGAAAACAAAATCAAATTAATAATTTATTACAAATCCCCCAAGACCTCCAACCTCGTTCTCCGCAACAAACCAGCCTCCACCAAGATAAAGAGCCCGATGACCGACGATCACGTCATTTACCAACATACCTGTAATTATGAGGACTGTGGACCTCATTCCTATATTGGTATGACGCAGACTCGTCTTTCACGTCGGCTAACTCTTCACCTTCAGGCTGGAGCCATCAAAGACCACTATCTCTCCCCTAACCACCCTCACCTCACACGCAACGAGTTAGAGAAACACACCACCATACTCGATAAAGAAAGTGACCCAAGGAGATTACCTATACTCGAAGCTTTATATATCCAAGCCTTACATCCCAACATCAACAACCAAACTCTGGACCTTCAGATCGTTCCTTCTGCCAAAAGGCACTTTCCTACAGGACCTAACACCCCCCCTCGCCCCCCGGTGCCCTTGACGCAGCCCCCCGCGCTACCTCCTTCAGCTTCAGCTTCTGCAGGCGCCACACAACTTAGGCCACGCCCCTCGACACGCAGCCAATCAGCCTCGACCCCACCAACCATCCCGCATCCAGTGCGCATGCGTGAAGCGGTTCCCCCCCTTTCTCTTTCCCAGAATACCCCTCCACCAATAGTAGACTTTTGCCCCTTGTTTTTCGCCTCCTCTGATCCTCCACCCTCTATATATACCCTTCCTGTTTACCTTTTATATCATTCCATCCTTACTTGATAATGCTGGTTGTCCAGTGAAACGCGTCGTATATCCTGTATCATCATTTACATTTATGTAACCCTGTACCACCATGAATTTTGCTCATCTCCTTCATCTACTTCCTGCCACCCAGCGAAAACTCATCAGAGACCTGGAAACTTTGAATAATAAAATTTCCAACGCAGAAATTGCCATTTCTTTCAACCTCGTATGTATTAAAGAAAATATATATATATATATATATATATATATATATATATATATATATATATATACAGTATATAATTATATGGTGTAGGTGGCTGGACCTCCTGCCTAGACGGTTCGAATCCTAGCCCTGTCAGCTATATATATATACCGGTATGTATATATATATATATATATATATATATATATATATATATATATATGTATATATATATATATATATATATATAATATATAACATAATATAAAATAACCAAACAAAATTATAACAAATCAAAAGAAAAATTATAATAACATATAACAGCTTCATAACAAAATAATATCAAATCATAACACATCTGTCTGTCTGCCCTGAAAGAATGTCAACTTGCCCCCGTCACAGAGTGGGAGAAAACATATTTTATGTTTGCTACATAGTTATCGCTGTGGTCAAAGCTAGACACCTGACACAACAGGTCTGACTGTCACCTCCCCTTAGCAATGTAGGCTTTCATCGTATGGTACAGATTGGTGTATGTGTGTGTGTGTATATATATATATATATATATATATATATATATAGAGAGAGAGAGAGAGAGAGAGAGAGAGAGGTCATCAATCAGTGGGTAGAGAGTACATTGTTAAACAAAAATAATAAAATAAAACAAATCAATAACGGATATAGAACAAAACAAATTGTCTATAATGATATACCCCTCTGAAGTTGTGTTGTTAGTAATAAACCCACATAATATAATGATAGAAAGGTAAATAACTATCCTATCAACGTGTCCAATGAATATATATAGCTTTTGTATACCTTTTATATTATTATGTTCGACCCTACAATATGTTATTGCTATTAAAGAACAGGAAAGGTGAAAGTCCCCATAAATTTTGGGTGGGAGAAAGACAAACAATATATATCTTGGTTGGAAGTTATTGTTTGATCTCTCTCTCTCTCTCTCTCTCTCTCTCTCTCTCTCTCTCTCTCTCTCTCTCTCTCTCTCTCTCTCTCTCTCTCTCTCTCTCTCTCTCTCTCTCTCTCTCTCGTTCCTGTTTAACAAACCTCTTAGACTTCTTCCACGATATCCTCAACCTCTACGATGAGAGTAAAGCTGTAGATATTATATACCTTGATTTTCAAAAGGCCTTTGACAAAGTTCCTCACAAACGTTTACTGCTAAAACTAAAAGCGCATGGAATACAAGACGGTGTGTTGAAATGGATAGAAAATTGGCTCAGCGACAGAAAGCAAAGAGTAGTCATAAACGGTAAGGCATCTAAATGGACCAATGTAAGTAGCGGGGTACCCCAGGGATCGGTACTAGGACCAATTATCTTTCTAATTTACATCAACGACATAGATGAGGGTCTCACATGTACAATCTCAAAATTTGCTGACGATACAAAAATTGCAAATAGCTTACTCTCAAAAGAACAAGTTGACGATATGCAACACAATCAAGATAAATTGTCACATTGGGCCCAAATTTGGCAAATGAGTTTCAATGCGGATAAATGTAAAGTACTACGTATCGGATACCTAAATGAGAAAGCAAACTATTCGATGAATGGCACTCAGCTTAAGAATGTAAACAGAGAAACCGATCTGGGAGTAACATATATCGAGTAACCTAAAACCGAGTCAACAATGTTCAGAAGTTGTTAAGAAGGCAAACAAAATAATTGGCTTTATAGGCAGGTCATTTGAGCATAAATCCAAAGACGTTATCCTAACCCTTTACAATTCCTTAGTCCGCCCTCTTCTGGAATACTGCGTTCAATGCTGGTGCCCTTATTACCAAAAAGACATAAATAAGCTAGAACGAGTTCAACGAAGAGTTACCAAAATGATACCTAGCCTAAAGAACAAACCATACGAAGAGCGTCTTATAATCTATTTCCTTTAACCCAGCGCAGATTAAGAGGTGACTTAATTCAAGTGTTCAAAATCATCAAAGGCATCGACAATATGAACTGTAGTAAGTACTTCACTATCGACCAATCTAATTACACGCGGGGAAACGGTATGCAAAATTATTGGTAAATATTTTAACTCACACGAATCTAAGAATTTCTTCTTCAATCGAGTTGTCAACTTGTGGAATGGGCTTCCCCGACGTTATAGACTGCAGCACCGTTGATTCATTCAAACTCCGCCTAGACAAATATCTCGCAATCAACCCGACTGACTGCGTTTGTAAATGAATAACATTATTTTATCCTCCCCTCAGTTACTAACCCATATGTCCCCTACTAACTTCCTAGTCCTGCCACGGACATTAGTTACAGGGCAGTAGTTCCCTTTCCAATGTTCCCTTACCAACTCTAAACCACTGTTTGGACACTTGATCCTCAGTGTTTTGGAGGACAAGCAGCCTAGAAGGGTCACTAGGACTGTTATTGCTTGATTTCCTTTGTACTCTCTCTCTCTCTCTCTCTCTCTCTCTCTCTCTCTCTCTCTCTCTCTCTCTCTCAGTATGAAGCACAATTATAACGTTCTCACGCATTCATGTATACTGAGTAAATGTTTATGGTCATTACTACCCACATTTCACTAACTCGGGTGAATGGTTTGACTTTAGACAATCTTCATTTAATTGTGTTCATAGTATACATCAAAACTACACATTAATATTTCAAAATTTTGTCTACTTACTATCTCTCTCTCATACCCTCTCTCTCTCTCTTTTGTTCTCTCTCTCTCTCTCTCTCTCTCTCATATTAAACGTGCAGAATACAGAGACGTGCCTTCACACACATGTGTACATAAAGCAAGCAGACACCCTTAGCCACACTCACTCATAATACACACACACACACACACACACACACACACACACACACACACACACACACACACACACACACACACACACAAACCACCTTATAGCAGCTCTAATTACTGTCTTGGTATAATAAGATTTTCTTAATTAGGGGAGGAGAAAGCTTGACCTACTCTTAAAATAGATACTGGCGCCACTACCATCTGTTTCTTCAATTTAAAAATACAAGATTATATAGAATATATATTATATATATATATATAGATATAGATAATATATGATATATATATATACCATTATATATATAGATATACTGTATATATAGATACTGATAGATATATATATATATGTTAGAGATATATAATATATATATATAATCTCTCTCAACCTGTCCGACATTATCAATAGATGATGTAGTTGTTGTGCATATACAATTATATATAAAAGCCAATTCAACATACTTTTTTTTTCATCCGATACATGCATTGTTTTTGCATTTCTGTTTAATATCGAAGTTTGCGGTTCCAATTTCTTATCCTGAAGCTCGTAAGTGGTTAATTGTGTTGTGTATGATAGGTATTGTACAGTAAGTTTAGTCCCTTACTGCCACTAGATCAAGAGAACCAACACAGGAGAGAGGGGCTGCTTCATTGTCAACCTACCTCTCTCTCTCTCTCTCTCTCTCTCTCTCTCTCTCTCTCTCTCTCTCTGCAATTGGTACGTTTTAGTAGAGACTGGACGATCATCCTATGGAGATTGGATTAGTATGAATGAATAAATATATAATCAGTAGGTATGTAAGTGTAAATTCTCTTGCAGATAAATGTCTTTCTATTCTATATACAAACTTTCCTTGTGGGCATTTCCTGACCCCTATTGTTACACTTCCTCCTATTTTCTGGTATTTGTTTTTAGCCGGCGGAAGCGGAGGGTGGGGACAAAGCCTGCAACTTAACTGTCCTATGCTTCTACTATAAACTCTCCCTGTCTCGAATAGTATTAAGGCCGAACCAACTAGTAGGGACCGCAAGATCTGTATGATCTGAGTATCTGTGTAATTCTGTGTAACTCTCTCTCTCTCCCTCTCTCTCTCTCTCTCTCTGATATATCCAGAAATAGAGTATAGTAGTAATTGTTGACAGTGAAATAGCCTCTCTCTTCAGTGTTGGTTCTCCTGATGTAGTGGTAGTAGGGAACCAGACATACTATAGAGGCTCTATTTTTTTTGTTTTTCAGCTGACGATAAACTGACTCCTTTAGCAGCTAATTTATCCTCGATACTTAATGGAAACATATGAAAACTACTTGTCTCTGCATCATATTAAGAGCAAGTACTGTATATGAAATTAGCACCATATTTCACTACTAAATCTTCAAATCCATTGAGAAATCTTGATGGGAACTTTGCAATTTACTATCAGTTGAAAATAAACAGACTATAGCATCTAGTATATGTGCATGGCAGTCACGAGTAAGAAAGTCATAATGAAATATACTGTATGAGTATTGTTTTGGGACGAAAGTGCTTGGAAACGTTATACACAGTTTTATCCTTGTGATTAATTATGAAACTGGTGAATACATTATTGCCTCGCTCTCGCTCTCCCTCTCTCTCTCTCTCTCTTAACACTTGACCGTAAGTGTTTTTTAAGGGCAAGCAGCCTTGAGGGGGTCGCTGAACATGTTGTTGCTTGATTTCCTTTGTACTCTCTCTTTCTCTCGCTCGCTTGCGCTCTCTCTCTCTCTCTCTCTCTCTCTCTCTCTCTCTCTCTCTCTCTCTCTCTCTCACACACAGACACACACACTCTGATATATCTAGTTATAGAGTATAGTAGCAAGTGTTGACAGTGAAGCAGCCCCTCATCCCACAGTGTTGGTTTTCCTGATGTAGTGGCAGTTGGGTATAGTCATTAATACAAATTCGTGGACCCCTTATGTTTGTCTTTGTGCAAATATAACTATTTGGAATGATTATTGGATGAAACTTACTTTTCAATAGAAAATAGACAGTATATATTGTTTTGTAGTCGAAGTATAGACAATAATGTTCATACATTCGTTTCCAGAGACATACTTCTATAATTAGAAATATGCAAGGACCACGAACGTTTATTAGAGACTGTACCTGTCCATACTGTACTTCTCATATAAGTAACACCCCGTCCTTAACATTAATCATCAATTACAAACCCGAATGTACTTGAATAAACTAATGAACGCATATGGTCCTCCCGGGATTCGAAATCGGAACACCACACTCAGAACATAAGCACCTAAACCATTACACCACCAACACATATACCACACAATTTACTTTACTTATCTTCTTGCCTACGTACTATGACTGAGGCATAATAGGGGTTTACTTCCATTATAAAGTCGTCCCGGACCCTAAGAATTGGAACTTAATAGGTTTTGGTTCGGGTTCTGTCTCGAGTCGGCCACCCCCCAGCAATGGGGTGTGTGCCTGGGTATATACATACATACATAAGTCCATAAATTACCCTTCTCTTAATGGCTACCAGCTGGCTTACAATCTATACTGTATATGCTAAAATCTATATATCTTGTTGAAAAAACATAAAAAAGTTGACAGAATGAATATAAACACCATACGAGGAGGAGCACTTTATTGACAACCCTTCAGTGACCTGAAGCTATCTGTGAAACGTTGTCAATAAAGTGCTCCTCCTCATATGGTGCTTATATTAACTCTATATATCATATTTAAGTAACTGTTTTCATTCAATTCACACCCGTTTAATATTCTACTGTATATTTGTTTGTCTTTGGCTCGTTTAAATACCTGGGATAAAAGTTCTGCTAATGGCACAATTTGCATCGATTAAAAGGAAGGATGCACCGCCCATGTTTTTGTATTAATATTCTTGTCTTTTCTTCAAGAATTGAAATTTCAAGTTAGAACTACATTAAAATAAAGCATTTCAACATATATACGTAATTAAACATACAAAATTCACACACACACACACACACACACACACACACACACACACACACACACACACACACACACACACACACACACACACACACAGACACACACACACACACACTAACAAACAAAGGATAATTCTTACATGAGCACTAATGGCTCCTATAAATAAACCCACACACCTCAACATAACCAACGGACGACTCTCATACAGACCACAGCCATTTAAAGAAAAACCCTTTTCAACAGAGTTCCTGGGCTGTAAGAATGTTCTCTAACGATTTCCTTGCAATATCCTCCCCCCCCCCCCCCCTCTCCCTCTCCTCTCTCTCTCAACCCTGCCCTCTCGTCTCTCTCGTCGCCTCTCTCCTCTCTATAACAACAACACCCTTCGTTCTCCTCTCATCTCATCTGACAAAGACATATTCCCCTCCCTTCTTGCGCTGGTGGACTACAATGGAGATTCCCGAGGCGCAACAAAGCGTCCCTGTGTTGCTTGAGATGGCTAGTTAGTGACAGATGGAGAGGGAAAGAGAGAGAGAGAGAGAGAGAGAGAGAGAGAGAGAGAGAGAGAGAGAGAGAGAGAGAGAGAGAGAGAGAGAGAGAGAGAGAGAGAGAGAGAGAGAGAGCACACACATTCCATAATATATATAGTAAGCAGTCCGGTTTTAGATCTTTAATATGCTTGCTATTAAGTTGCAGACAAAGACGACACAGAAGGCTCTCTTGCCACCCACCACTCCCTTCGATCTTCGTGTCGGCAAAAAAACATAGTTGGAAAATGGAACCACAGCAGAGTGATACTATATATACAGGTAAATGTATAGCTTTGTTTTCATACTGTATATACAATATTCAAGCTTCAACTAGAATATAGATACAAGTCTACCCTCGTCTTGAAAACCTGAATTACGTGTTTCTCCAGTACCTTCTTTGGCAGGTAAAGAAACTAAGTACCGGTAACATATACAGTAGATTGGCCTTCTTAATGGGGTTATATGAATTAGGACATTTCAATAAACAGATGTATATTTGCACTGGCCTAGACTTAGAAATTATTGCCAAGTATGACGGATAAACGAACACAGAACATCGATATGCAGTTACTAAACAGCGAAAGGTACTTCCTAGCATAAAAGGAGTGTTGAATTGATTTGCCCATGTATTATATTGGGAATGAGTTGTAGTTTTACAACCCTACCGCCAGATGGCAATACCTGTTTCCTGGCATGATAATTTCCCATGAAATTGTAATTTGATAATAACTCGGCAACATTATAGTCCATTAATTATAAGTAGGCCAAACATTGTGAGCCCTAACCTTTTAACACAACAAGGACTAGAGCACATGGGCTGTAAATTACTACACTTATTTCCTGGCTTACTCTTCCCAAATGGTATTAGCTCGATTACTCTTATTCATCTTTTAGTTACAGAGTATGGCGGATTTAAGGAAGATAAGTTTACTCTAGGCTACCTAAGACTGAAAAGGTCCGCTCATATAATGTACAATCACATAATAATACCGGGAGTGTAACGCACCTATTTAATCACCATAAAATACAGCTAGGCAAGGTGGAAATGCTGAGTGTCGAGGTGCCTGATATATGGTAAGGCAAATGGCTGTCATTCCCCCCGACCCCCCCAAACCCCCCCCCCAAACCCCCCCCCCCCCCCCCCCCCACCTATTCTAACACCATTGCATGGTTTACATTAAGGTGACCGCCATGGATGCACCTGAACTAATAAAGAATGAATGAGGTTTAAAGAAAGTTAAAATCATATCACTAAGGCTTAGCTGTCAGTCTGTCTGTCTGTAGGATGTTAGTTGAGTTTAAGTTTATGATGAGAGACTAGATGAAACCGAAACCAGGATCGCGGCGAACTAAAGATTGGAGGTGTTGCTTGGATTAAGTATAACGTGCTTCTGACGTGTGTGTGCCACAATCCAAGACGTCATCGTCTTAACGCTACGAATCTAGCGGCTACTGCTAAGTTAGTCGCGGTATCTAGCGGTAAAATATCGCCCACCGCTTTCCATAATATTATCCTAGCATGGTTTATAACGAAATGATTATCATATATACATTCCTAAAGACACTTAAATACTATACTTTCGTATAATAGGCCTTATCTAACTTATTATTATTATTTTCTTTTTTTTTTCTATATTCCAACTTACTTCCTCTCGGGCATAGGCTGAGAGCCCTAACATTCACCGCTTTACAATGAACAGTGAAGCCCGTGCTGGTTTGTTCCAGTCTATAGGGAGTGAGACAAATGTGGAAGCACGTAGAGTACAACGAGCTACCTGCCATCTTGCCTTCACATGAGGCACTGGTGCTCACTCATGGCCCGAAATGACCCCCCATCTCTGAAGTCCCTCGTTCCCGAGTGCTTCACTGTTCTCTCATCCCCTACATCGCGGACTCCTCACACTTACACACCACAATGCACCCTGTTTGAGCCAGTAATCACCAGGCATTGCAACCCCTATAGGCAGATTTTGAATATGGAAATTCAACGTGCTATTTAACCCTTAAAAGCGGCTCACCCCATCATTCGAGTTGAAAAAACTGGCAAAAACGTGGTGAAAAAAGGGGGAAATCGAAGTGAAAATGGGTGGGAGAGTAATGTCCATACGTCCGACATCTGTGCCTCCCGGCCCACACTAACTCCAGTTCCCCCACCGCTCGGGAGGATTACAGTTTTTTTTTTTTTTTTTTTTTTTTCTTATGTGATTGAGGGAGGCAAAAGGCATCACTGCCTATAGCGAGTGCCTCCCCCATAGTTGAAAGAGTGACAGGGCGCAAATCAAGGGACGTTCTAAGCCAAAATGCCTGGACACACGGAGTTTGAAGCAATTTAAGAGTCATATGACGAGGGAAAGACTGATTCTGGGAGAGATTTCCAGAGCTCAGATGTTGATTAGAAGAAAGTTTGAGAGTAATGTTTTCACTCTTTGGGGTTGGATGAGTTGCAGCAGAGTAGGTTGGGATTGAGTTGCAAGACGGGTACCACGTGCCCTACGTAAAGGGGTGGTATGCACTGGGATAGCTCTGAGGAACACTGATTATTATAGTAGCGATAGAATAGCGAGAGAGAGATGCAACATTGCGGCGGAGAGAGAGAGATTGCAGAGAGGTTGGTGAGTGGACGGGAGTTAATGATACGAAAGGCCTTCCTTTCAACTTTGTCTAGGAGAGCGGTGGTGAGAGGAACCTCCCCACACATTTTAACAATACGCAATACCAGGGCGCACTATGCCCCTGTACAGAGCCAGAAGCTTGTGCAGGGGAAAAGAAACCCCCTAAGGCTTTTTCCACACCCATCTTCTGGGAGTCTGCCTTAGCAAGACTGGTAATATGGTCCTTACCAAATGAGAGCAGAAGAAAAGAGACACCAAGAATATTGAGAGAAGATGAAGGGTTTGATTTTTGTGATTGTTGAAGAATAAGGGATAGTCCGCTGGGAGATCCCTGACGGTTAGATAGATGGAGAACTTGGGTTTTGGAAGACTTAAAGTTAACAAGGTTTTTCCTCTGCCCCAATTGGGAAATAGTATTTCTGATCAGAATTTAAGAGTTCTATGGCTTCCATACTTTTGGTCGTTGAGGGATTGCTGGCTGGGGCGTTCTGAAAAACTAATGGAGATAGTGTAAGGTTGAGTCGTCTGCGTATGAATGGATGGGAATTAAGGTAAAACAGTTAAGGAGATCAGTTATAAAAATTAGAAAGAGAATAGGAGATAGGACAGAGCCCTGAGGAACACCGGAGTTTATAAGGTGAGGAAGTGAACAATGGCCGTCCAACAACCGCAGCTATTGAACGGCCGGAAAGGAAATTAAGACAAAGGCACAGATGGAGGGGATAGAAAACCCGAAGGAGGGTGAGTTTAGAAATTAACGCTTTATGCCCGACTCTATCGAAGGCATTTCGA
>CM064514.1:39551305-39636305 GCA_032716605.1 Paralithodes platypus
AGAGTACAAAGGAGTACAAAGGAAACAAGCAAACAACAGATTTCAGTGACCCTCTTAGGTTGCTTGTCCACTCCAAAACACTGAGGATCAAGTGTCCAAACAGGGGTTTAGAGTGGGTAAGGGACAATTGGAAAGGGAACTACCTGCCCTGCCACTAACGTGGCAGGGGACTAGGAAGTTAGTAGGGTACCTATGGGTTAGTAACTGAGGGGAGGATATAAAGTTATTCATTTACAAACGCAGTCAGTCGCGGGTTTGATGCGAGATATTTGTCTAGGCGGAATTTCAAATGAACTTCAACGGGTGCTGACAGTCTATAAAAGCTCGGGGCAAGGAAGCCCCATCCACAAGTTGATAACTCGATTGAAGTAGAAATTCTTAGTTTCGTGCGAGTTAAAAGATTTACAAATAATTTTGCAACCGTTTCCCCGCGTTTGTTAGTTAGATTGGTCGATAGTGAAGTACTTACTACCGTTCATCTTGTCGATGCCTTTGATGATTTTGAACACTTGAAAAAGTCGCCTCTTAATCTGCGATGGGTTAAAGGAAAGAGATTTAATTCTCTTAAAGACGATCTTCGTATGGTTTTGTTCTTTAGGCTAGGTATCAGGTTGGTCCTCTACGTTGAACTGTTTCTAGCTTGTTTATATCTTTTTGGTAATACGGGCACCAGGATTGAAAGCAGTATTCCAGAAGAGGGCGGACTAAGGAATTGTAAAGGGTTAGGATAACTCCTTTGGATTTATGCTCAAATGACCTCCCTATAAAAGCCAATTATTTTGTTTGCCTTCTTAACAACTTATGAACATTGTTGACTCGGTTTTAGGTTAACTCGATAATTGTTACTCCCAGATCAAGTTTCTCTGTTTCTATTCTTTAAGCAGTGCAGTGCCATTCAATCGAATAGTTTGCTTTCGCATTTAGGTATCCGACATGTAGTACTTTACATTTATCCGGCAATTGAAACTCATTTGCCAAAATGGGGCCCAACATGACAATTTATCTTCTAGATTGTGTTGCATATCGTCAACTTGTTCTTTTGAGAGGACGCTATTTGCAATTTTTGTATCGTCGAGCAAATTTTGAGAATTGGGCAGGTGAGACCCTCATCTATGTCGTTGATGGTAAATTAGAAAGAGAATTGGGCCTAGTACCGATCCCTGGGGTACCCACGGCTACTTACATTGGTCCATTTAGATGACTTACCGTTGATGACTACCCCTTTGCTTTCACGAGTTGCGGAGCCAATTTTCTCATCAATTTCAATATCACAACGTATTGTAGTCCATGCGCTTGTAGTTTATAGCAGTAAACGTTTGTGGGGAACTTTGTAAAAGGCCTTTTGAAAATCAAGTCTATATAATATCTACAGGATGTAATCTCATCGTAGAGGTTGAGGATATCGTGGAAAGAACGTCTAAGAGGTTTGTTAAACAGGAACGTTTTTTACGAAACGCAGTGTTGAGTATCATTTAAGCTATGTTATTTTCCTCTAAGTGATTTACGAGTCTGTCTCGTATGACCGTTTCTAGCAGGTTACATACAACTTAGTTGAAGCTAGTTGGCCTATAGTTACTGGGTAGGGATTTGCTGACTTTTGTTGAATATCGGTGTTACGTTGGCTAGCTTCCACTGATCAGGCATAGTTCCAGAGTGCAAGGATTTACTGAATCGTAAGGTCAGCTGGATTTGGAGAGCTCATTCTTAGCTTACTTTAGAACTTCTAGGCGAGATTGTATTAGGTCCTGGCGTTTTATTTACCTTGAGTTTAGTAAAACAATTTCAATACTTCTCTCTCTGTAACGGTGATATTGCTTAGAAACATCTGAATTATCAATCTCGAATCGGCAATGGTGTAGGGATATCACTGAGAGTCTTCTGTTGTAAAAAACTGATGCAAAGAAAGGTATTGAGGGCATTACTAATTTGTACTTCGTCTTTGGGGTATTCGCCTTTTTCAATAGACTAACGGGCCAACAGTTGAAGTAACTACTTTTTCTCTTTCTGATATAACTATAGAATTCTTTCGGGTTTGTGTTACTTTGATTCGCAATATGTAACTCTAAGGTTCTTTTTACTTTGCTTAATTAACTTTTTGGCGTTGCGTCGTAGCTCTACAAATTTTCACCCGTTCTTCGTCCATTTTGTGAGGATTTTAATCGATCATTAGCACATGTTTTAGCAAGCAGGCAGTTTGAAAATATCTTTATTTCCACACCCATTTGGGGCTTATTATTATGGCCCCTGGACGCCGTATTTCGATGGTATGGCAGTCTTGCACTGCTTTTAGGTAAGTGGTTTTCGAATCACTTCCAAGATGTATTTATGTAGTTAGGTTAATTAAAAAGCGTCCAGTCAGTTTCTTGTAAACATAGCTCTAAGTTTATGGAAGTTTGCTTTCTTGAAATTAGGGACGTTTTTCGATGCCTACTATTTGGTTCGTTACTAGTAAACTTTAAAGTGAAAGAAAGTACGTACGATGGTCGCTGTTCCTGGAATTCATCACCAACAATTCAACTTCTCTATCAATTCTTCTTTGTTGCAAGTACAATGTCAAGAACGTTCTTACCACGCAGGTCGGGGGCCCCCCCATTCGAACAAATTGATAAAGCGAACCTCTCTTGCAAGTTCGTTTTATACAAGTCATGTCCGGAGTGTGAAGTAAGAGTATCGCCCCACTTGGTCACAGGTAAATTAAACAGTGCGCCAAAAATTACAGGTATCGTTGTGATGTTACTTACATCTGCAATTTGTTCGTAAATTTCTCGGTCAATTTTGCACTGATTGAGCTGGAGGTCGTGTATATATAACGCAAACCCTATTATTTTTGTACTCTTGTAGTTATTCTTTATTAGCACAAAAGATGTGTCTGACGTTCACAATTTGAGGTTTTTTGACACGAGGGGTCGGGTTAAGACTTTCTTTGATATAAAATAAAACGCCACCTCCATTTTTATTAGTATTCGGCTTGTTCTCAAACATTTACATAACCGGGAAGTGAATACTCTGCTAAAAAGTCTCTATCTTGTGTATTGAGCCAAGATTCTGTTATGCCAATCACATCATAATTTTCTGTAAACACTAGTTCCTCTAAATCTGAAAATTTATTGCGTATGCTACGAGCGTTTGCATAGGAAACCTTTAAAGTTGCGGTTTTAGAACTCGCAGATCGTTCTTTCATCGAATTTTTGGTTCTGGTCGGATCTACATTTACATTCATGGCTGTCCTCGGTACTCGGTCGTTATCCCTGACGGTTTTGAATTTGGGTCGTGTTGGTGGAGCTTTATCCAAATTCGCGGTTCTTGACGGATTAGTATTTAATTCCTTTGTAGATTGCAGTCCTCGCTGTCTTCGGTCCTCCTTCCTGGTTGTCCTGTGCTGAGTCGATTTCTTCTCCGAAAATCCTTCACCGCATCGTTGAGAAGACGCCCAAAACGCGCTGCTCCCACCTGGTTCAGATGAACTCCATCATCGAAAACAAAATAGTCATCGTAGTAGAAATTGTCCCAGGTGTCGACGAATCCCACTTTCTCCTTCCTGCAGAGGTTTGCTAGACAACGATTTGTGCTGGTGGCTATGTTTGTAAAATCGGCTCTCTACACCGAGCCGGGGGACGATTCCTGAGACGATGATCCTTGATGACTTCTCCTTAAACGACTTGATCAGCTGCTGGTACTTTAAAAGCAAATCTTCCGACCGGGTTCGCTGTATATCGTTGGATCCAACGTGGATGACGTACATTGTATTTGCAGGGGCCAGCTTTGATACTTCGTCAACTGCTGCAACTACGTCATCCACACCACCACCAGGGATACAAAAACGCTTCCTGGTCTTAGGTGCCCTGGCGCAAAACTCTGTGAGCTGACCACGTATCATCGAGTCTCCCACGAGCCGGACTTCTTCCTCTTCGTCATCTGAGTCTGCGAATATCTGGAAACGGTTTTGACACTCGGTAAAAGAGAGAGAGAGAGAGAGAGAGAGAGAGAGAGAGAGAGAGAGAGAGAGAGAGAGAATTGGTGAGATCGTAGACACCAATCGAGCAGAGTAATACCCAAGGGAGGCCTTATAGGCATGTCATAAGGATTTGCTGGAACCCCTATTTTATTTGTCTGGCCTCCCTCACTGCTTCTGCTTGTGTCTGACCTACACAGAGAGTAATCCACCTAGCTCTCACAAACACTGCCTCCTCCTATTCATTGCACTACACGAAACAAGCACACTACACTGTTTTTCCTATACAAAAAAAAAAAAAAAAAAAAAAAACATTGTTGAAGATGACCACCAAACGCCCTTGATATTTGGCTCTGTCACTCTTTCAACTTCGGAGGAGACACTTGTTACAGGCAGTTTTGCCATTAATTTTGTCTCCCTTATACACATATAAAAAGGAGAGAGAGAGAGAGAGAGAGAGAGAGAGAGAGAGAGAGAGAGAGAGAGAGAGAGAGAGAGAGAGAGAGAGAGAGAGAAGAAGAAGAAAGTGGAGGAGAGGGTCTGAAGTAGGTCAGAGAGAACTAAATGACTCGTGGGAATTGTAGGAGAAAGATTTACAGTTACAAGGAATAGGCAGTATCTCAGAAACCTTACGGTCCATTCCGGGGAGATACTCGAAATGGAAGGAGAGAGAATGTGTAATGCACTACACTCATTGCAGACTGTTCAAAATACTATCACTCTCTTCTTGAACTATTCTACTGAAGAACTGTGTACAACTTCTGAGGGGAATTTGTTACAGTGGTGTCATCATATTGAGGATAAACATTTTGGTATAATCCACATTGTTAAACCCATTAAGTATGGGAGGGAGGGAGGGAGAGAGAGTGAGAGTGTGTGATTGAAAGTGAGAGAGTGACAGTGTGTGTGTGTGTGTGTGTGTGTGTGTGTGTGTGTGTGTGTGTGTGTGTGTGTGTGTGTGTGAGTATGTGTGCACGCGCCTTGGTAAACAACAGAAGATGGGTTGAGGCCAAAACCAATAGAGAGGAAGAAGGAGGGTGCTACAGCAGAGGGGCAGGCGAGATGGGGCCTTACGTAGAGTAAAACAATATAATACAATGTGCTTTCTAATCTTCGCTATGGAAAACATAAACCACATCAACAATTATATGATTGCGAAACTGCAATTCATGAGGGGGAAGATGCGATAAATTGATTTACAGTATATATTTACATATGCTGTATATATATATTTACATATGCTGTATATATATATTGGGTATGGGATGAAGAGCCGGGTTGCTTACAATCCCAAATTTTGTCTATCTGTAGAAATATTAACCTCCCTTAAAGTGACCTCAAGTTACCGGTACCGAACATTTCCTCAACAAGTTCTTTCGTCAACACTCGAGTTGTTTTGTAAATACCATGAAGTGGGCCAAATTGGATAAGGAAAAGTTAGGAAAGGCAGGCTAGGAGGAAAAACATTATTGACATGTTTGTAAAAGTACAGTGAAATAAGTAACTTTCGCTCTTCTGGTAATCTAAAATGACTTTCTTAGGAAAGACTAGTTTAGTCCACTGGAATAAAGGAAAACAAATATATATACAAAAGGGAGATGAGATGAGAGAGGGGGTACAATAAATTAGTTAGATAAACAGTACATAGTTTGTTTTATATGTGAGTGAAGGAGACAAAAGAAAAAGCTGCCAGTAACAAGTGTCTCCCCTAAAGTTGAAAGAGTGATAGAGTCAAATACAACGTAAGTTAGAGTCAAAATCTCTAAACACACGGAGCTTGAAGCAGTTTAAGTCATAGGATGAGAGAAAGACAGATTGAGGGAAAGAGTTCCAAAGCTTATTTGTTGAATAGAAGAAAGACTGGGAAAATCGGGTCGCTCTTGGTTAGAGAGTTGGACAGAATAGGAGTAGGAGTGTATTGAAAGGCGGGTGCCCCCCACTCTCCGTAAGGGAGGAGGTATACACTGAGAAAGCTCTGAAGAAACACTGATTATTGTAATAGTGATAGAAAAGTGGGAGAAATTCAACATTGCGGTGTGTAGTTTAGGTTAGGTCAAGTTAGGGACGCATAAAATAGGATCAATAATACAGTGATAATGGAATATTGTAGAACTTAGAATAAGTTATGTTCAGACTAGACTAGCCTAAGTTAAAGTAAGGGGTAGGCTAAGTTAGATTAAACAAAGGTAGATTAATATAGGTCAGGTTAGGCTACAATAGATTAGGTTTGGTTAAGTCGGGTAAGTGCGAGTGAAGTTATTTTGAATGTGGGCGAAGGGACTGTGGACGAAAGGACTGAGGGCGAAAATACGAGGCGGCAAATGGAGCATAAATCCTTCTCTCTACTTGTACTTTTTCTTCGTTTCTTTTTTTCATTATGTACACCTATTGACATTTTCCCTTTCCTGAAGTTGAAGTTTGTCGACGAAGAGTTTTTACCCTACTTAAATATTATCGGTCACTCACCCACTAGTCCGTTCGCCAACCAGTCTGTTCGCTCCTATTGTAATTGTTTTACCTACACCTTGAAGTCAGGTTATGAAAGATTAAGGTCTGTTAAGGTTATGATAGGTTAATTAGCACAACTTACCCTAGCTAAATGTTAAATTATATTTGATTTAGGTTAGGTTACGGTAGCTTAACCCATTCCGACATATGACGCAATTTTGAGCCTATTAGGGATACTTTAAAGCCTTTGTTACCATCAGGGGTATTTAGAAACCTTTAGTTTAGTTACTTCAACCTCTGCAGTTGTCTTTGAGTTAGCTGTGGGCAGAAAACTAATTTTGGAGAGGTAATTATAAGAGTGAGAGAACTCTATTTCTTATTGTTAATCTGGCAACCTCTGCGTCATATGAGTCTGAAAAGGCTTAGTGAGAGGTATATGTGGGAGAAGCTTCTGTTGGACTAAATAACTTGTAGACAAAAAGGCCATTTTTAACTTTCCTTAACTTACTGCTGCCCTACCAGCCAACTCACTCTCACTATCTCTCTCTCTCTCTCTCTCTCTCTCTCTCTCTCTCTCTCTCTCTCTCTCTCTCTCTCACTCGGGTGAAATTTCACGGGTGAAATTTCTAGAGCTACGACGCAAAGCCAAAAAGTTAATTAAGCAAAGTAAAAAGACCTTAGAGTTACATATTGCGAATCAAAGTAAAACAAACCCGAAAGAATTCTATAGTTATATCAGAAAGAAAAAAGTAGTTACTTCAACTGTTGGACCGTTAGTCGATGAAAAAGGAGAATACACCAAAGACGAAGTACAAATGAGTAATGCCCTCAATACCTTCTTTGCATCAGTTTTTACAACAGAAGACCTCAGTGATATCCCTACACCATCGCCGATTCAGATTGATAATTCAGATGTTCTAAGCAATATCACCGTTACAGAGAGAGAAGTATTGAATTGTTTAGATAAACTCAAGGTAAATAAAACGCCAGGACCTGATACAATCTCGCCTAGAGTTCTAAAGGAAGCTAAGAATGAGCTCTCCAAACCACTGACATTACTATTCAATAAATCCTTGCAGTCTGGAACTATGCCTGATCAGTGGAAGCTAGCCAACGTAACACCGATATTCAAAAAAGGCAGCAAATCCCTACCCAGTAACTATCGTCCAATTAGCTTAACCTCAGTTGTATGTAAAATGCTAGAAACGGTCATACGAGACAGACTCGTAAATCACTTAGAGGAAAATAACATACTTAAAGATACTCAACACGGCTTTCGTAAAAACGTTCCTGTTTAACAAACCTCTTAGACTTCTTCCACGATATCCTCAACCTCTACGATGAGAGTAAAGCTGTAGATATATATACCTTGATTTTTCAAAAGGCCTTTGACAAAGTTCCCCACAAACGTTTACTGCTAAAACTAAAAGCGCATGGAATACAAGACGGTGTGTTGAAATTGGATAGAAAATTGGCTCAGCAACAGAAAGCAAAGGGTAGTCATAAACGGTAAGGCATCTAAATGGACCAATGTAAGTAGCGGGGTACCCCAGGGATCGGTACTAGGACCAATTCTCTTTCTAATTTACATCAACGACATAGATGAGGGTCTCACCTGCACAATCTCAAAATTTGCTGACGATACAAAAATTGCAAATAGCGTACTCTCAAAAGAACAAGTTGACGATATGCAACACAATCTAGATAAATTGTCATGTTGGGCCCAAATTTGGCAAATGAGTTTCAATGCGGATAAATGTAAAGTACTACATGTCGGATACCTAAATGAGAAAGCAAACTAACTATTCGATGAATGGCACTCAGCTTAAGAATGTAAACAGAGAAACTGATCTGGGAGTAACAATATCGAGTAACCTAAAACCGAGTCAACAATGTTCAGAAGTTGTTAAGAAGGCAAACAAAATAATTGGCTTTATAGGCAGGTCATTTGAGCATAAATCCAAAGAAGTTATCCTAACCCTTTACAATTCCTTAGTCCGCCCTCTTCTGGAATACTGCGTTCAATCCTGGTGCCCTTATTACCAAAAGATAAACAAGCTAGAACGAGTTCAAGTAGAGTTACCAAAATGATACCTAGCCTAAAGAACAAACCATACGAAGAGCGTCTTAGAGAATTAAATCTATTTCCTTTAACCCAGCGCAGATTAAGAGGCGACTTAATTCAAGTGTTCAAAATCATCAAAGGCATCGACAATATGAACTGTAGTAAGTACTTCACTATCGACCAATCTAATTACACGCGGGGAAACGGTTGCAAAATTATTGGTAAATCTTTTAACTCGCACGAATCTAAGAATTTCTTCTTCAATCGAGTTGTCAACTTGTGGAATGGGCTTCCCGAGACGTTATAGACTGCAGCACCGTTGATTCATTTAAATTCCGCCTAGACAAATATCTCGCATCAAACCCGCGACTGACTGCGTTTGTAAATGAATAACTTTATCCTCCCCTCAGTTACTAACCCATATGTCCCCTACTAACTTTCTAGTCCTGCCACGTTAGTGGCAGGGCAGTAGTTCCCTTTCCAATGTTCCCTTACCCACTCTAAACCACTGTTTGGACACTTGATCCTCAGTGTTTTGGAGGACAAGCAACCTAGAAGGGTCACTAGACCTGTTGTTGCTTGATTTCCTTTGTACTCCTTTGTACTCCTTTGTATTCTTCTATATTTAAGCAAGATATATTGATATCTCTCGTAAACATAAAGAAATCCCCATGCCCAGTCTTATCACTCAGCTTAAAGGGACACAACCTTTCGGCAATCTTGCAGTTAATTGTCTCCAACTTTAAAAAAAAAAAAAAAAAAAAAAAAATATACTGTATATATATATGTACCGTATATATTATCTTACTCTCTCTCTCTCTCTCTCTCTCTCTCTCTCACTCACTCACTCACTCACTCACTCACTCACTCACTCACTCACTCTATCTCTCACACTCATTCACTCTCTCTAGGTACAAAAGGTACAAAAATAATACTTGCGTTAATATACAGACCTCCAGCTCAATCAGTGCAAACTGACCGAGAAATTTACGAACAAATTGCAGATGTAAGTAACTCACAAGATACTGTAATTTTGGGCGACTTTAATTTACCTGTGACCAACTGGGGCGATACTCTTACTTCACACTCCGGACATGACTTGTATACGAACTTGCAAGAGAATTCGCTTTATCAATTTGTTCGAACGCCGACCCGTGGTAATAACGTTCTTGACATTGTACTTGCAACAAAAGAAGAATTGATAGAGAATTTGAATGTTTGTGATGAATTCAGTAACAGCGACCATCGTACGATAACTTTCACTTTAACCCTTAAAAAGCGGCCCACCACTTAAGTCGAGTTAAATAAAGCTGGACTATGTGGCGGCGCTCGACATAACTCGAGTGGCAATTTCAGCACGTAATGTGGCTGAGAGAGAGAGACAAGTGGTGGCAGGAGACTAGCGAGCGTATGACTGCTCCAGACCACCGCGGCGAACCTACTGACACAAATCTCAGCTCCCTCCTCCCTCTCTCACTCGCTACATACTCAATTATGTACCGAAAGTACCGAATTACCTGCTCGCGTTGCACGGTTATTGCAAGAAAACTATCCATCATACAAGGATCGTTATGGTGTCATTCGAAAGCTCTGTTTATGCCCTTTCAGGGATAGGTACTTGTTTTACGTTCTGGGTCTTATTTAGGCATGAAAATGATCACGTAAACAGCCCTATTTTGGCTAAAAACACCCCGCTGGGCGGTACACATAAATAAACCGCATAGGCCGCTCGTAAGGTTAAAGTTACTAGTAACGAACCAAATAGTAGCATCGAAAAAGTCCCTAATTTCAAGAAAGCAAACTTCCATAAACTTAGAGCTATGTTTAAAGAAACTGACTGGAGCTTTTTAATTAACAATAACGACATAAATACATCTTGGAAGTTATTCGAAACCACTTACCTAAAACCAGTGCACGACTGCATACCATCGAAAATACGGCGTCCAGGCCATAATAATAAGCCCAAATGGTGGAATAAAGATATTTCAAACTGCCTGCTTGCTAAAAAACTTGCTAATGATAGATTAAAATCCTCACAAAATGACGAAGAACGGGTGGAATTTGTAGAGCTACGACGCAAAGCCAAAAAGTTAATTAAGCAAAGTAAAAAGACCTTAGAGTTACATATTGCGAATCAAAGTAAAACAAACCCGAAATAATTCTATAGTTATATCAGAAAGAAAAAAGTAGTTACTTCAACTGTTGGACCGTTAGTCGATGAAAATGGAGAATACACCAAAGACGAAGTACAAATGAGTAATGCCCTCAATACCTTCTTTGCATCAGTTTTTACAACAGAAGACCGCAGTGATATCCCTACACCATCGCCGATTCAGATTGATAATTCAGATGTTCTAAGCAGTATGACCGTTACAGAGAGAGAAGTATTGAATTGTTTAGATAAACTCAAGGTAAATAAAACGCCTGGACTTGATACAATCTCGCCTAGAGTTCTAAAGGAAGTTAAGGATGAGCTCTCCAAACCACTGACATTACTATTCAATAAATCCTTGCAGTCTGGAACTATGCCTGATCAGTGGAAGCTAGCCAACGTAACACCGATATTCAAAAAAGGCAGTAAATCCCTACCCAGTAACTATCGTCCAATTAGCTTAACCTCAGTTGTATGTAACATGCTAGAAACGGTCATACGAGACAGACTCGTAAATCACTTAGAGGAAAATAACATACTTAAAAATACTCAACACGGCTTTCGTAAAAAACGTTCCTTTTTTACCAACCCCTTAGACTTCTTCCCCCATATCCCCAACCCCTTCGATGAGAGTAAAGCTGTATATATTATATTCCCTGATTTTCAAAAGGCCTTTGACAAAGCCCCACACAAACGTTTACTGCAAAAACTAAAAGCGCATGGAATACAGACGGTGGTGAAATGGATAGAAAATTGGCTCAGCAACAGAAAGCAAAGAGTAGTCATAAACGGTAAGGCATCTAAATGGACCAATGTAAGTAGCGGGGTACCCCAGGGATCGGTACTAGGACCAATTCTCTATCTAATTTACATCAACGACATAGATGAGGGTCTCACCTGTACAATATCAAAATTTGCTGACGATACAAAAATTGCAAATAGCGTACTCTCAAAAGAACAAGTTGACGATATGCAACACAATCTAGATAAATTGTCATGTTGGGCCCAAATTTGGCAAATGAGTTTCAATGCGGATAAATGTAAAGTACTACATATCGGATACCTAAATGAGAAAGCAAACTATTCGATGAATGGCACTCAGCTTAAGAATGTAAACAGAGAAACTGATCTGGGAGTAACAATATCGAGTGTTACGATCGGGTCTCGTATAAATCAGTGGCTCTTATACATTGGACTAGACTGGCATAAATGCAACAACGGAAACGCTAGATCCAACCCCTGATATATAATCCCGTCGAACAAAGAACACATATACCCTCCAGAGTTATATCTGCGATAGCGGGGTATCTTAACTCTCAGTATCTATGTGCTTCTACTATAGGCTGATGTTCTCTGAAACAGCCTATTACCTATAACATATGGTTGCTTAGTTATGATACACAAGGAAAATATAGTTAACTTAATTAAATCACAAGAGTGATCTAATGCAAACAAGAAGAAGGTTTACTTAACGTTACTTTAATCAATAATATCTGTCACTCCTTTATGAAAGAAAGTGTTGTAAAGTCCTCAAGCACCGAACAAGGAATCTTCTGAATAATGTCGGATGCTACTAAGAAGAACGTATCGGAAATGGAACCACAAAATAGCAGGAGGCAGGACAATGCACGTGTAGGCTAAATACACGAAAAGGCTGGACTTATAATGTTATTGGACACAAGAATATTATAAGCGGTGCAACAGTAATAATGCTCGCCACGAAAAAGTAGTACTCCTATTAACAAAACCGGTCGATGCTGGTTGTGTCTCTCTACAGCAACCTAGACCTCAAAATGCTTGTGTAGAAATAATGGGTATGCATAAAAGAGTATATGATCTAATCCAGCTAATGTCTACCCGGGTTAATAAAGTCTAGCTGGGATGCGCAAAGGTACAGAATTCTGGTGGAGCAAGGCAGCTCCTAGCCTAGTGTGGACCTTGGGTCTGTGCGGCCTGATTACGTTAATATGAAGGGGTGCTCTCTTGAGGATTCTCGATCACAAGTATCGAGTGTCCTCCTGGCGACCCTCAAAAGTAAAAGCAAATAGAGTTAGAACAGTGTTGGGTGGATTAGGCAAGCAGCCCTCACGCACTACACAGTCTAAACTCCAAGGTACACAGACAAAAGATCCACCCAGGTAACCCACAGAATCCGTAGTGTCGTGCAGCTCAAAAGTAGCCTACACACAGTGAAAACACCAACAGCAAGGTACCTGATCCCTAGTGTATCATTATTTAACCCTGTAGAACATTTGTGATTGATGGAATAGTCCGAGCAATACAATCTCCCAAAAAGACAATGACTATCTTCAACCTTAGCCTAGTACATAAGAAATGTGAGATCCAGCATATAATACAGTCTGGCCACCAATTCAAGGTGTGGATGCAGGGAACCAGAGGGGGATTGATATTAATAAAAGGTGAGGAAGTAGTGGAAATGATAGAGGCAGTAGAAGAGAAAGATTCTAAGACAAGAGTGTGGAACAGTTCAAGGGAGATGCTTAGAGTATGCTGTCTGGGACGGATCTGACCAGGATATTCCAGGGACCGCATGGGTGGAGTCCCAGTTCGCAGGAATGGCACGAGGGCGCGCGACAGTCGCCCAGTAAGCAGCCGCCTAGTAGGCCGTGTTAGGCAGGAGGCAACGAATCCCGCGAGGCCTATGTAAGGGGGCCAGCCACGCTCCACACTCACCACCAAGTCACACCACCTGGTCTCTCTCTCTCTCTCTCTCTCCCGCTCGCCTTCCCATCATTCAACTACTCAACACAATACTTTCAATTGACTAAATAAAATAGAAAGGATTGTGACAGACGAAAACAAAGAACAGTTCTGAACTGTCTGCAACACAAGCTTTCTCGAGAAGGAAAGTACACAATGATAGGTAGAGTGTAGCTACATTCTCTGCCCTGGCGAGTCCTAGCGAGTAAGCCATGCGGTTCTGGGGGAAGCGGTGAGCGTCACACCCCACCCAAGATTTTTAAGAGGATCCAACTATGAGCTCTAAATCTGACACGCAGAACCCATACAAAATTCGCCACTCCTAGTCACCCAGCGACAATGAAATGTAGAGCACAGTTCTCTTCAAAATAACACATTATAAAAATGAACAACCCCTCCCAACACAATAGATTAAATTACATAGTTATGCTCATAAGAGCGAGCTTCACTAGCCCAGCCTTCTGAGAGGAGTACAACTCAGAATTTCTGCTATAACATACTTAAAAAAATTTAACTATCAAAGAAAGAGTTTTTATAGGATTTTTATATTTGTAATATGTTTATGGCGGCTGCACTACAGGGGCAGCCTAGTTTTTTTCTTCTATACCAACACAGCAACTCCTACTTTACGACCCAATACGCTGGGCTACCCACGCGAGCCAACAAGCACCAGACGTAAACATACTAATCAAACCAAAGTAGGAGGCTACCATTGTGATGATCTACCCCGGGTCTTCCACCCTCGATAAGCAATCTGCAATCACATTCTCAGAACTGGCAATATGGCGTATGTCTAGGTTGTATTCCTGCAACATTAATGACCACCTGGTCAGCCTCATATTCCGGTTATGGAATTGATTCAGGAACTTGAGGGGGTGATGGTCGGTGTAGATCACCACAACTGGTCCATAGGCTGGAACATACACCTCAAAGTGCCTGAGCGCTAGCACAATCGCCAGTAGTTCCTTCTCAACTACTGAATAGTTCTTCTGCGCCGAGTTGAACTTTTTTGAGAAGAAACTGACTGGGTGCTCCAGCCCATCTTCATCTGATTGCATCAGAACGGCACAAGCCCCCACACCACTGGCATCAGTTGCCAGCTGGAATGGTCGGCTAAAGTCCGGGGCCCTGAGGATTGGGTGAGTACACAACAGGTGTTTTACTAGCAAAAAAGCCCTCTCACACTCAGGCGCCCACTTAAACTTTCTAGCTTTGGCCAATAGGTCCGTCAGAGGAGCCAGCACAGTAGAATAGCCCTTTATAAAGCGGCGGTAGTAACCAATCATGCCCAAAAACCTCATGATCTGCTTCTTGGTGGACGGCCTGGGGAAGTGGTTAATAGCCAATATCTTGTTCTGTGGGAGGCACACCTGGCCCAAACCCACCATGAACCCCAGATACTGCACGGTAGCCCGCACAAAATCACACTTTCCCAGCTTGACCACCAAGTTTGCCTCGCTTAATTTCTTAAATAGGGATTCTACATGTTCACAGTGGCTCTTGAAATCGTCATCGTAGATAATGACGTCGTCCAGGTACACGGTACAGTTCGGAATGTCAGCCACTAACTCGTTCATCAAGCTTTGGAAGGTCGCTGGTGCGTTCTTTAGACCGTACGGCATGACATTACAACGATATGTAGCACCATCCACCACAAAACCACACACCTCTTTCGCCCGTTCAGACAAAGGCACCTGCCAGTAACCTTTTACCAGGTCTACCTTGGTCAAGAACTTAGCCCTGCCAATCTTGTCTACACAGTCATCGACCCGGGGAAGAGGATATGGGTTGGTGGGAGTCAAGCCGTTTAGCCTGCGGTAATCAACACAGAAGCGCACCTTGCCATCCGGCTTAGGTTGCAGCGTTACGGGAGATGTCCATTTTACTGCCCCCTTCTCGATCAGTCCCTGTTGCAACATATACTCCAACTCCACCCGGAGGGCCGGAAGTTTAATAGGGGCCACCCTATAGGGCACTGATTTGAAGGGTGGGTGGTCTCCGACGTCAACGTCGTGCACCTCATGAGTAGTGATGCCTGGGTGTTCCGCAAATACAGTAGGGTATAAACAGAATAGGCACTCGACAGCCACACGCTGTTGCTCAGGTAGGTGTTGCAAAGCCTGTCTCGTGTTTCCCGCCCACTGATCTGCAGAAACATGATAATCCCAGTTGTCATCCACCTGCGCATGACTGTCCCGTTCTCCTTCTCCACCTTGACTGCTGAAAGTCATCACGGGGACAGTGAGAGGCTCAGGTGGGCGCCTCACATACTCCTTCATCAGGTTGACATGACATAACTGATTCCTCTTACACCTGTCTGGAGTGGCCACCAGGTAATCTAAGTCCGAGAGCTTCTCTGCTACCCTATAAGGACCAGCGTACTTTGCGGATAAGGGGTGTCCTACAAGAGGGAGTAGTATCAACACCTCCTGACCCACGTGAAACTCCCTGAGTTTCACCTTGTGGTCGTACCTGTCCTTCATGAGGGCCTGAGAGCCTACCAGATTGCGGCCAGCCAACTCCAGACTACGCAACATTCGTTCTCTACTCTCAAGGACATACTTAAGCATAGAACATGGTTTAGCGGTGCCTTCCCATATCTCCTTTACCATGTGGAGAGGCCCTCTGACGCGGTGTCCAAACACAAGCTCATTAGGGCTAAACCCCAAACTCTCCCCAGGTACCTCTCGTGCAGTGAATAACACATACGGCAGGCCAAGGTCCCAGTCCTGCCGTTCTCAAGACAATAGCAGCGAAGCATGCTTTTTAGAGTGGAATGTCACCTCTCTAACACCCCCTGACTCTCTGGGTGATAAGCAGATGACACTACAGTGACTATCCCGTGCTGCTTCATTGTCTGAACGAACAAGTTGGAGGTGAAATTCGATCCTTGGTCTGACTGTATCTCCTGCGGGTATCCGTACCGAGAGAAGTATAATAGCAAGTTACGGACCACCGTCTTCGCCAAACCATTTCTCATCGGGTATGCGTCTGGGTACCGAGTTGCTACGTCCATGACTGTCAAGAGATATTTATTTCCGGCACTTGTGGGGGGGAGGGGGCCAACCATGTCGACTACTACTTTACTAAAGGGAGGCCCACTGACGGGAATTGGGTGCAACGGAGCCTTTGGGATGCTCTGGTTAGGTTTCCCGACCTTTTGGCACACACTGCACATTGCCACCCATGACACCACTTGTGCTCTCAAACCAGGCCACCAAAACAGTTTCCCCAAAGCCGCCACCGTCTTACAGACACCCAAGTGTCCTGCCAGCGGTACATCATGAGCCAACCTAAGTAGGCTATCCCTGCATACCCTCGGTACGACCAGCTGGTCTACCACGCCTGACCCACCCTCCCAACTTCTCTGCGGGTCTTGGAATCGCCGATACAAGATGCCATCAATGAAAAACAAATCTCCAGACTTTGCATCCCTGTCCTCTTCGAGTTCGACAGCACCGTTACTACACTTTAGAACCTCCGGGTCTTCTAGCTGCAATTTGCGAATATCTGAGGGAGCTAGCCTGTCTAAGTGTTTGCGAAACAACTCATGCCCTCCCCCAACATCGAACTTTGCATCCCGTTGCTCTCTCCGTGCTGCCTCTGAGTCTCTTTAAGCCCTGCCTCTACACTCTCAGTGACAGGTGGTGGTGCTTCTCCAGACTCTAATAACGGTGCTAATACTGAGTCCCCGAGAAGCGCTGCTGGTACTAGACTCTCCACCGTATCAGCTTTCAGCACCTTCTCGTGACCGTTCTTCCGCTTATTTAAAGACTGTTGGTTATAATAATAATAATAATAATAATAGTTCTTAAAGCTAGCGCATGCTAAGCTAGCTAAGGATAGCTCAATAAGGCCGATTAGGCGTATTTCCATTGGGGTCCTGTACTACTATCCCATCCCTTTGCTCATGAGGGATGGTAACGACTCAGTGCTTGTGAAAAATCTTTAATGCGCCGAGCGTGGGCGCGAACCCGGGCCTTCTGGGTGGAAGTCCGAGACGCTAGTCACTACACCAAGCGAGCCGCTTGGTTAGGTTAGGTTTGGTTAGGCTGTGACTCCCTGGATGCGAGAGATCTGGTTACAACACACGCCATTGGTTGCACCTGACACTTCTCAACCCACTCCTGTTACTCCCTACTCACGTCGGCCGGCTCCTCGGCAACGACTAAGGGTGAAACCTTAGAAGCAGGCACCGCAAAGTCATTGCCGAGAAGGAGGTCGACGCCCCCAACAGGCAATTTCTCTACGATTCCCACATCCAGTTCGCGAGTCACACCGTCAAATTCAAGCTCCATTCTAACAAGCGGGTATGACCTAGTTGCATTAACTCCCTGCACCACAACTACCCGCACCGCGTTTATGGGTCTACCAGTGAAATTCTTCAAGAGTGTCTGAGAGGAACCTGTGTCACGCAAAAGCTGTACCCCGTGCTTCTTGCCCCCCCACTTCACGCAGCCATGCCCTTTATGGTCGCAAAAGGCATCGCGGACAGGGTTCGAGCCTTCCGGATCCTTCTTCACTGGCGGTGCTCCATCCTCTGATCTTATGCCTCCAGCAAACACAGAAGACTTCTGGAACACCCCAATGCTGCGAGCCAATGACACAGCCGCCGAGGGAGGTCTGCTCGGACAAGCTTTTGCCATGTGCCCCTCTTTGTGACAGTGATAACACTCAAATTTCCCCTTGGACTTATACTGAGGTGTAAAAGTCCCCTGACCCTTCTTAAACGGGGCGGTGCTAGGTTTGTGATCAGTCTTGGTGTCATTGCTTTTAAATTTATGTGTGTCCATATTCTGGGGAGGGGGAGGGTAACGCTCCTTAACGCCTACATCGTTTCTCTGTGCAGAGCCGCACCCCCGAATTAGTGACAACCGAAGATCAGCCATCTCTGCTGCTTCTACAAGAGTTCTTGGGTTCTTCTCTTTAAGGTTTAAAGTCAAGTCGCCGCCCGTACACTTATAAAACTGCTCTAGAAGCATCAACTGTTTCATCTCATCAAACGTAGTTGTCTTCTCTGATCTGAGCCAGTTTCCCATAGCGTCGGACAGGTCCCGGGCGTGCTCCAAGAAGGTACTGTCTCGCCCCTTAGTCACACCCCGGAACTTTAACCTATATGTCTCGGGTTGTAACTCGTATGCCCGCAGGACAGCCTCCTTGAGCTCCTCATAAACAACGCAGGACTCCAAAGGCAGTGCATCGTAAGCCTTGAGCCCCTTACCTACGAGCCTAGAGGACACAAGGGCCGCCCACTTAACTTCAGGCCACTGATGCTCCCGGCACTTCTTCTCAAATCTATTGAAAAACTCTGTGACACCAGACTCGTCAAATACAGGGACCAGTTTGAGAAGGTGCGACAGAGACTGATCATGCGCACGGTTTCCAGTACCGAGTCGCTGTCCCGTCGTCTCAACACGAGACTTCTCTAAATCCATGTCGGCGCAGTATCTTGTAGATTCTAGTTCAGTCCTAAGCTCAGCTTCCCTCGTCTGTTGCTGCATCCTAGCCAGCTCTTTTCTCTCTTCTATCTTAGCTAGCTCATTTCTCTCTTCAATCTTAGCTAGCTCTTTTCTCTCTTCTATCTTAGCTAGCTCTTCTATCTTAGCTAGCTCTGTCTGCTGTTGACTCTGATGTTGCATCTTTGCCATCTCGAGCTGAAAGAGCATCTCCGGGGTCAAACCTTGAGGAGGAGGAGGAGATGCAATGATGTTAGAAATACCCGGTGATCCCCCCAGGGGCAAACCACCCTGCCAGTCACTACCCACCTGCGGAAGCGTGCTCAGGGTCGGGACTCCAATAGGAGGATTGGGAGTCGACTGAAGGGGAGGCTCGGCCAAAGGGCTCTGATCACTCACCCTACCTCGTACGCCAGTCACCCCACCCAGCACACATGTTATCAGGTCATCCTTGGTCATGCCACTAGTACATACATGACCGATAGCTGCGGCTATGCACTGGAGACCGTACCGATTCATACCCACCAACCGGTTGGAAGTAACAGGCCATTGTAAAAAATTCCTGGCATCCTCCTCGCTGTTCACCAAGTTAACAACCTGCCCATCCTGCTGCTCCTCAGCTTCTACATCACGTACTGTGTCTTCATCCTGCACTGATCCGCTATAAGACATGATGCTCACTGAAGATTTTTCACTTTGATACACAAAAAAGAAGTACCCCAAACTCTTATACCACAATATTCACAATAAAAAATTCTCGGAGACCCTTAAGTGCTATATTACTTTGCTAAAAAAATAATTCTTGCATGTCCTCAAAAAATATTCCACAAAATCAACAAATGTTCACTGCCTAAACTGTGAGAAAAATCTGCACAATAACCTGCAATTATATGTCAGTTCACCAAATCCTGAGCTAGGTCGCCATTTGTTACGATCGGGTCTCGTATAAATCAGTGGCTCTTATACATTGGACTAGACTGGCATAAATGCAACAACGGAAACTCTAGATCCAACCCCTGATATATAATCCCATCGAACAAAGAACACATATACCCTCCAGAGTTATATCTGCGATAGCGGGGTATCTTAACTCTCAGTATCTATGTGCTTCTACTATAGGCTGATATTCTCTGCAACAGCCTATTACCTATAACATATGGTTGCTTAGTTATGGTACACAAGGAAAATATAGATAACTTAATTAAATCACAAGAGTGATCTAATGCAAACAAGAAGAAGGTTTACTTAACGTTACTTTAATCAATAATATCTGTCACTCCTTTATGAAAGAAAGTGTTGTAAAGTCCTCAAGCACCGAACAAGGAATCTTCTGAATAATGTCGGATGCTACTAAGAAGAACGTATCGGAAATGGAACCACAAAATAGCAGGAGGCAGGACAATGCACGTGTAGGCTAAATACACGAAAAGGCTGGACTTATAATGTTATTGGACACAAGAATATTATAAGCGGTGCAACAGTAATAATGCTCGCCACGAAAAAGTATTACTCCTCTTAACAAAACCGGTCGATGCTGGTTGTGTCTCTCTACAGCAACCTAGACCTCAAAATGCTTGTGTAGAAATGATGGGTATGCATAAAAGAGTATATGATCTAATCCAGCTAATGTCTACCCGGGTTAATAAAGTCTAGCTGGGATGCTCAAAGGTACAGAATTCTGGTGGAGCAAGGCAGCTCCTAGCCTAGTGTGGACCTGGGGTCTGTGCGGCCTGATTACGTTAATATGAAGGGGTGCTCTCTTGAGGATTCTCGATCACAAGTATCGAGTATCCTCCTGGCAACCCTCAAAAGTAAAAGCAAATAGAGTTAGAACAGAGTTGGGTGGATTAGGCAAGCAGCCCTCACACACTACACAGTCTAAACTCCAAGGTACACAGACAAAAGATCAACCCAGGTAACCCACAGAATCCGTAGTGTCGTGCAGCTCAAAAGTAGGCTACACACAGTGAAAACACCAACAGCAAGGTACCTGATCCCTAGTCTAGCATTATTTAACCCTGTAGAAACATTAGTGATTGATGGAGACAGTCTGAGCAATACAATCTCCCAAAAAGACAATGACTATCTTCAACCTTAGCCTAGTACATAAGAAATGTGAGATCCAGCATATAATACAGTCTGGACACCAATTCAAGGTGTGGATGCAGGGAACCAGAGGGGGATTGATATTAATAAAAGGTGAGTGTTACGACTGGGGTTCAAATATATCAGGGCTCTTATTCATTGGACTAGTAATGGCATAAATGTTACAACGGAAAGCGCTAGCTCCAACCTCTGATGTATATTCCCAGTGAACAAAGAACACAAATACTCTACAGAGTTCTATATGCAATAATAGGCTATCAAACTCTCATTAAATGTGCGTCTACTCTAGGCTTAATGTTATGTGAAAACAGCCTATTACTACCTATAACCGAAGGTACTTGGTTATGGTATGCAAAGTAAGGTGGTAAGAGAAGTTACAGCTTACGTTACTTTAATCAATAAATGTCAGGCACTCCTGCATGAAAGAAAGTGCACTAAAGTCCTTCAACACTAACAAGGAATCTTCTTTAAATGTTAGATGCTATAAAGATGCTCGTATCGGAAATGGAACCCAAAAAGGCAGGCAGCGGAACAATGCTCGTGCAGGCTATGCACACAAAAAGGCAGAATATATAATGCAGTCGGGGCCAAGAATATCCTAAACGCTACAACAATAATAATCGCCACGACAATGCAGTATTCCTATCAACAAAAAGAGCCTAAGTCGTTTGTGTCTCCATACATTAAACTAGGCTGCGAAATGCTTGTGTAATCATAAATGGGTATGCATAAAAAGAGTAATTAGGTTAATATACTTAATGTCTACTGTGACTGATAAAGTCTAGCTAGAGTCAATGATACAAGATACTGGTGCGCATGGCGTGCCGCATAGCCTAGTGCAAATCTCAAGTCTGTGCGTCAAATATTACGTTATAGGGAAGGGTAGCTCTCTTGAGAAACCTTAATACCGAAGTATTAAGCGTTCTCCTGGCGTACCTCAAAGACAAACAACGAGCTTAGAACAGTGCAGAATGGTATAGGCAAAAAGCCCTCATTCGTGCATGCTCTACTCTCAATGGCACACAGACTAGAATTTACTCAATCAACTCCAGTTCTCAGGTATGTCGTGCAGCTTTTAACTAAAGCCAGCACTCATAGGAAACAATACCTTATAATATCAGACCCCTAGTCTAGCATTATCTAATCCAGCAGAACACTAATAATTAAAGGAAGTGGTACTAAACAATATGAATGCCAACCAATGCTTCGTGATCAACTTATCTTAACAACTAACATACATGGGTTATATCAGACCTTAACGCACAATACAACTGGCCCGCATTAAGCTGATTTTGCAGAGTTAACCAGAGGGGATATGGTATTAATAAAAGGTGGTGAAAGATATGGAAAAAGAGAGAGGTAGGCAGAGGAAAAGATTCTCAGGTGTAGAGTGGGAGACAGGTATCAAAGGATAAAGATGAATGCGTTCTAGAAACCAGATCTGAGGGAGAGAGTGGCGAGGAACCAGTATATATACCGGGACTAGGTCGAGCCGCGTGGGAAAAAAGCGGTAACAAGTCCTCTAGCCACTAGCAAGGGAGCTAGCAGCATGGTAAGGACCTCTCTCAACCAACCCCCACGAGGCAGCCAGCCGTGACGTCATCGAGCGGGGCAAAACACTGCGCGCCCCCCTCTCACTCTGTTCTACTCTCTCTCTCTCTCCCAGATCCCATCAATACTAGTTAATGATAAAACATATACTTTACAATTAAATATATAAAGCCTTGACATGGGTGAAAACAAAGAGCCTTTCTGGACTGCCCATGACACAAGCTTTCATATGAAATAAAGCACACTCTAATACATAAACTGTAGCCCCATCCACTGCCCTGGCGATCCTAGCGAGTCACTGTAGGACAAGCCATGCGGTTCTAACGGAGTGGTTAACGTCACACCCCCCCCAAGATTTTTCTCAGAGGCCCCAAGGCTCACAAAAATCTGATGGTTAGAACCCATGCTATATCTCCACTTCCCATCACCCAGCGGCAGTAAAATATCTGGCACAGTTCTTCAACAAAACATTTTTCAAAATTATAACCCTCCCCAACACAATAGGTTAAATTATATGTAGTTATGCTCCTCAAGAGCGAGCTTCTCTAGCCCAGCATTCTGAGAGGAGTGCAACTCAGAATTACTGCTATAACATACTGAAAAAATTCAACTATCAAAGAAGAGTTTTTTATTTGATTTTTATGTTTTTAATTTGTTTATTTCGGCTGCACTATAGGGGCAAGCCTAGTTTTTTCTTCTATACCAAACGCTCAACTCCTGCTTTACGACCCAATACGCTGGGCTACAACCGCGAGCCAACAAGCACCAAGCGCAAAATACTATTCAAACTAAAGCAGGAGGCTACCCGTGTGTTAATCTACCCAGGATCATATACCCTTGAACGACCATCTGCAACCACGTTGTCACAACCGGCAATATGGCGTATGTCCAGGTTATATACCAGTAACCTTAGTGACCACCTGGTCAACCTCATATTCCGATTGTGAAACTGGTCCAAGAACTTGAGAGGGTGATGATCTGGGTAAACTACAACGACCGGACAATAGGCTGGAACATAGACCTCGAAATGCCCCAGCGCAAGCACAACCGCCAGCAGCTCCTCCTCGACAACAGAGCAGCTCCCCTGGGCCGAATTGTACTTCTCCGAGCAGAAACTAACAGGATGCTCCAGCCCATCATCGTCCTTTTCCACAAGGACGGCACCAGCCCCCACACCACTAGCATCCGTTGCTAGTTGGAAAGGTAGGCTAAAGTCAGGGGCCCTGAGG
This sequence comes from Paralithodes platypus, assembly GCA_032716605.1. Classification (NCBI taxonomy): domain Eukaryota; kingdom Metazoa; phylum Arthropoda; class Malacostraca; order Decapoda; family Lithodidae; genus Paralithodes; species Paralithodes platypus. The sequence goes on from CM064514.1 coordinate 39,574,986, forward strand.
ATCGGGTGAGTGCACAACAGGTGTTTTACTTCCCTAAACACCTTCTCACACTCAGGCGCCCATTTGAACTTCTTATCCTTCCAGTTATCCTCCACCTGAGCTTGACTGTCCCGTTCTCCTTCTCGACCTTGACTGCTAAACGTCATCACAGGCACAGTGAGAGGCTCAGGGGGGTGCCTCCCATACTCCTTCATGGGATTAACATGACATAACTGATTGCGCTTCCGTCTGTCTGGAGTGGCTACCAAGTAATCCAGGTCTGATAGCTCCTCCACCACCCTATAAGGACCAGCGTACTTCGCGGATAAGGGGTGACCTACAAGGGGCAGTAGAATCAACACCTCCTGACCCACGTGAAACTCCCTGAGTTCAACCTTGAGGTCGTACCTGTCCTTCCTGAGGGCCTGAGAGCTAGTCAAATTACGGCCAGCCAACTCCAGACTGCGCAACATCCGTTCTCAACTGTTGAGGACACACTTGAGCATAGAACAAGGTTTTTCTGCGCCCTCCCATACTTCTTCAACCATATGGAGAGGCCCTCTGACACGGTGTCCAAAGACGAGCTCATTAGGGCTGAAACCCAAACTCTCTCCAGGTACCTCCCGCACAGCAAACAAAACACATGGCAGGCCAAGATCCCAATCCTTCCCACTCTCAAAGCAACAACAACGAAGCACAGATTTCAAGGCTGAGTGCCATCGCTCTAACACACCCTGGCTCTCCGGATGATACGCAGATGACACAACCCCAACAATCACATGCTGCGGCATTGCTTGAACAAAGAGGCTAGAAGTGAAGTTGGGTCCCTGGACTGACTGAATCCCCTTGCGGGTAACCATACCGGGAAAAATACACTAGCAAGCTTCGGACCACCGTCTTCGCCGACCCATTTCTCATAGGGTACGCGTCAGGGTACCTTGTTGCTACATCTCCCGACTGTGCATCACTGTCCTCCTTCAACTCTTTCGTCTTTTTAAGCCCATCCTCTGCCCCTTCAGGAACAGTTACTGGGTCTTTTCTAGACTCGAAATGTGGTCCTAATAATGAGTCCCCGAGAAGGTCCGTTGACACTAAACTCTCAACCGCAACAACTTTCAACCCCTTCTCGGTACCCTTCCTCCGCTGATCTAAAGATTGTTGACCAGAATGTGACTCCCTGGATGCAGAATCTCCGGTGACAACACACGCCATAGGCTGCCCTGGACACTTCTCAACCCACTCCTGCTCCTCCCTACTCACGTCGGCCGGCTTCTCGGCAACGACCAAGGGTGGAGCCTCAGAAGTAGGTCCCGCAAAGTCGTTGCCGAGAAGGAGGTCGACGCCCCCAACAGGTAACTTCTCCACAATTCCTACATCCAGGTCCCAAGTCACACCATCAACTTCCACCTTCATTCTTACAAGCGGGTATGACCTTGTCGCATTAACTCCCTGAACCACAACCACCCGTGCCGTATTGACAGGTTTACCAGTGAAATTTCTCAACAGTGTTTGCGATGCCCCAGTGTCACGCAAAATTCTCACCTCATGTCTTCTACTCCCCCACTCCACACAACCGAGTCCCCTGTGGTCACTAAAGGCATCACGGACAGGGAATAAGCCTTCCGGATCCTTCTGCACTGGCAGTGTATTTACCTCGGAAGAAATGCCTCTAACAAACTCCGATGTCCTCTTGAACACTCCAATGCCGTGAGCAAAAGACACGGCTGCCGGAGGAGGTTGACTAGGGCACTCATTTGCCTTATGACCCTCCTGGTGGCAACTAAAACACGTAAATTTCGGTTTCGGCTTATACTGTGATGTAAAAGGCCCCTGACTTTTCACATACGGTGTGGTGTAAGGTTTGGATTCAGTTTTAGTTTCATGGCTCTTCTGTTTAAATGTGTCATTGTTACGGGGAGGGGGAGGATAACGGTCCTTAGCACTTACATCGTACTTCTGTGAGGACCCGCAACCCCGAATCAACGACAGCCGTCGATCAGCCATTTCTGCTGCTTCGACTAGAGTTCTTGGGTTTTTCTCCTTTAAGTTCAAAGTTAGATCACCGCCCGTGCTCTTAAAGAACTGCTCTAACATCATTAACTGCTTAATTTCATCAAATGTTGTGACCTTCTCAGATCGGAGCCAGTTCCCCATAGCATCGGACAAGTCCCGGGGGTGTTCCAAAAAGGTGCTATCTCTTCCCTTAGTTACACCCCGGAACTTCAAACGGTACGTTTCTGGTTGCAGTTCGTAAGCCCTCAGGACAGCCTCCTTGAGATCCTCGTACACAATACATAACTCCAAAGGTAACGCATCGTAGGCTTTAAGACCCTTGCCTATTAATCTAGAGGATACAAGTGCTGCCCATTTATTCTCTGGCCACTGGTGTTCCTGGCACTTCTTCTCAAAGCGTGTGAAAAATTCTGTTACACCACTCTCATCAAACACCGGAACCAGTTTCAATAAGTGCGAGAGAGATTGATCATCAGCACGGTTACCAGCCCCAAGTCGCTGTCCCGTTGTCTCTACTCGCGACTTCTCTACATCCATGTCGGCACAGTACCTAGTCGACTCAGCTTGGATTTTTGCTAGACTGATAGTTTTTCTCTCTTCTATCTTGGCTAATTCTAATTGCTGCTGATGCTGAAGCTTAGCTAATTCGAGCTTAAACAATAATTCTGGAGATAACCCTTGAGGAGGTGAAGGTGCTACAATGTTTGAAATTACCGGTGGTCCCCCCAGGGGCAACCCACCCTGCCAGTCACCACCCAACTGTGGAAGCGTACTTGGGGTCGGCAAACTACTGGGATGGCTGGGAGTCGAGTGTAGGGGAAGCATGGCCGAAGGGCTCTGAGCACTCAACCCATCTCGCTCACCAGTCACCCTGCCCAGTACACACGTTATCAAGTTATCCCTGGTCATGCTGCTAGTAACCGCGTGACCGATAGCTGTGGCCAGGCATCGAAGACCGTACCGATCCATACCCTCCAACCGCTCGGCAGTAACAGGCCATTGCAAAAATATCCTAGCATCCTCCTCACAGTTCACCCGATTAACCCTTTCATCATGCTGCTGTTCCTCAGTTTCGACATTACGTACTGTGTCTCCATTCTCCTCTGATCCGGTTTAAGACATGATGCTCTCAAAAATTTCCCACCTCAATATTCAGAAAAGAAGTACCCCAAACTCTTATACCTCAATATACACACACAAATTCACGGAAATACTCAAGGGCTATACTATGTTGCAAACAAAAATTATTCTTGCTGATCCCCGCAAAATATTCTCCAAAACAACAAATGTTCCCTGCTAATAAATGTAGGTTCACCAAATCCTAGGTAAGGTCGCCATTTGTTACGACTGGGGTTCAAATATATCAGGGCTCTTATTCATTGGACTAGTAATGGCATAAATGTTACAACAGAAAGCGCTAGCTCCAACCTCTGATGTATATTCCCAGTGAACAAAGAACACAAATACTCTACAGAGTTCTATATGCAATAATAGGCTATCAAACTCTCATAAATTGTGTCTACTCTAGGCTTAATGTTATGTGAAAACAGCCTATTACTACCTATAACCGAAGGTGCTTGGTTATGGTATGCAAAGTAAGGTGGTAAGAGAAGTTACAGCTTACGTTACTTTATTCAATAAATGTCAGGCACTCCTGCATGAAAGAAAGTGCACTAAAGTCCTTCAACACTAACAAGGAATCTTCTTTAAATGTTAGATGCTATAAAGATGCTCGTATCGGAAATGGAACCCAAAAAGGCAGGCAGCGGAACAATGCTCGTGCAGGCTATGCACACAAAAAGGCAGAATATAATGCAGTCGGGGCCAAGAATATCCTAAACGCTACAACAATAATAATCGCCACGACAATGCAGTATTCCTATCAACAAAAAGAGCCTAAGTCGTTTGTGTCTCCATACATCAAACTAGGCTGCGAAATGGTTGTGTAATCATAAATGGGTATGCATAAAAAGAGTAATTAGGTTAATATACTTAATGTCTACTGTGACTGATAAAGTCTAGCTAGAGTCAATGATACGAGATACTGGTGCGCATGGCATGCCGCATAGCCTAGTGCAAATCTCAAGTCTGTGCATCAAATAATACGTTATAGGGAAGGATAGCTCTCTTGAGAAACCTTAATACCGAAGTATTAAGCGTTCTCCTGGCATACCTCAAAGACAAACAACGAGCTTAGAACAGTGCAGAATGGTATAGGCAAAAAGCCCTCATTCGTGCATGCTCTACTCTCAATGGCACACAGACTAGAATTTACTCAATCAACTCCAGTTCTCAGGTATGTTGTGCAGCTTTTAACTAAAGCCAGCACTCATAGGAAACAATACCTTATAATATCAGACCCCTAGTCTAGCATTATCTAATCCAGCAGAACACTAATAATTAAAGGAAGTGGTACTAAGCAATATGAATGCCAACCAATGCTTCGTGATCAACTTATCTTAACAACTAACATACATGGGTTATATCAGACCTTAACGCACAATACAACTGGCCAGCATGAAGCTGATTTTGCAGAGTTAACCAGAGGATGAGTTATCTGCTCAACAGGTGGCGTTGTGTGTGTGTAAGTGTGAGAGTCCGAGTGTAGTGGGTGAGACAGTGAAGCACGGGAACGAGATGGCTTCAGGGATGGGGTCGTTTCGGGCCATGAGTGAGCACCGTGCCTCATGTGAAGGCAAGATGGCAGGTGCTCGTTGTGCTCTACGTGCTTCACATGTCTCACTCCCTAGACTGGAACAAGACCTCACGGGCTTCACTGTTCATTGTAAAGCGGTGAATGTTAAGGCTCTCAGCCTATGCCCGAGAGGAAGTAAGTTGGAATATAGAAAAAAAAAAAGAAAAAAAAAAAATCCAAAGAAGTTATCCTAACCCTTTACAATTCCTTAGTCCGCCCTCTTCTGGAATACTGCGTTCAATCCTGGTGCCCTTATTACCAAAAAGATATAAACAAGCTAGAACGAGTTCAACGTAGAGTTACCAAAATGATACCTAGCCTAAAGAACAAACCATACGAAGAGCGTCTTAGAGAATTAAATTTATTTCCTTTAACCCAGCGCAGATTAAGAGGTGACTTAATTCAAGTGTTCAAAATCATCAAAGGCATCAACAATATGACCTGTAGTAAGTACTTCACTATCGACCAATCTAATTACACGCGGGGAAACGGTTGCATAATTATTGGTAAATCTTTTAACTCGCACGAATCTAAGAATGTCTTCTTCAATCGAGTTGTCAACTTGTGGAATAGGCTTCCCCGAAACGTTATAGACTGCATCACCGTTGATTCATTTAAACTCCGCCTAGACAAATATCTCGCATCAAACCCGCGACTGACTGCATTTGTAAATGAATAACTTTATTATATCCCCCCCTCAGTTACTAACCCTTCTGTCCTCTACTAACTTCCTAATCCTGCCACGGACATTAGTTCCAGGGCAGTAATTCCCTTTCCAATGTTCCCTTACCCACTCTAAACCACTGTTTGGACACTTGATCCTCAGTGTTTTGGAGGACAAGCAACCTAGAAGGGTCACTATATCTGTTGTTGCTTGATTTCCTTTGTACTCCTTTGTACTCTCTCTCTCACTCACTCACTCACTCACATACACTCACTCACTCTCTCTCTCTCTCACTAACTCACTCACTCTCACACTCTCTCCCTCCCCCCTCTCTCTCTCTCTCACTCCCTCTCTCTCTCTCTCACTCACTCACTCTCTCACTCAAGAAAGCAAAGAGTAGTTATCAACGGTGTGGAATCAACATGGAGCCAAGTAACTAGTGGAGTCCCCCAAGGCTCAGAATTGGGACCAGTGTTGTTCATAATATATATCAATGATCTAGATAATGGCATAAATAATTTAATTTTCCAAATTCGCAGATGACACGAAGATAGGTAATGCAATCATTTCCGAAAGTGATAGAATAAACCTTCAAGCTGTTTTAAATAAAGTCACAGAATGGTCGGAGAAGTGGAAAATGCCGTTTAATGTAATTATATGTCAGATATTGCAAATAGGTTCTAAAAACAATAAATATTAATACTACATGAATGAAGAAAAGATTAAAAATGTAACACAAATAAAAGACTTGGGAGTGCTGATAAACGAAAACTTAAAATCTTCCAATCAATACACAGCGGCTGCAAACAAAGCAAACAGGGCACTAGGTTTCATCAGAAGAAACGTCCACTATCACATCAAAGACATAGTTTTGCCCTTATACAAAAGTATGGTGAGACCGCACCTCGAATATGCTGTGCAGTTTTGGTCACCTCACCTCATAAAGGATGTTAAAAAATTGGAATCTGTGCAAAGGCGAGCCACTAAGCTAATCCCTTCATTGAGAAATAATCATATGATGAAAGACTGAGAGAACTTGATCTATTTTCACTTAAGAAACGAAGGATGAGAGGCCAATTGATAAGTGTTTTAAAATTCTAAAAGGATTCAGTAACATTAATCTAGATAAGTTATTCAAAAAAGCCGAAGACACATCTACAAGAGGAAACAATTTAAAATTATTAGGTCGGAGAGCGAATCTAGATACAAAAAAAAATGTCTTCACTCACAGTGTAATTGATGAGTGGAACAAACTTCCAAATAAAGTAATAGACAGCTCCTCTATAGATACATTTAAGAAAAATCTAGACTCATATCACAGAAAAATTGGTATGGAGTAGGCAGTAATTATCACCGTTATTATTTATTCAGCTGAAGAGAGGTTAGAAAAGAAAACAAATAATACACAAATAAAAAATAAGAATAATAGACATCACTAAATATGTACATACTACTAAGGGTGATGGGTTGGATGATTCCAATTAACCCCAAAATGTACATGCTGCTAAGGCGAAGGGTTGCATGATTTTTTTTTTTTGCAATCTTTCCTGTAAATTCCTTCTGGGGATTTCGAAGCCCAGCAAGGTTAATCACTTCCAACTTTTTCATGTACGGCAATTACCGGAGGGAACGGAGGGTAGGGAGAGAGCCTTCTTCTTTTCTATCCTTTCCTTCAACTTTCCTTTTCTATCGGATATGCCATCTCTACTAGAATTAAGTCCTGACCACCTCGTTTGGATCGTAAGGTCTGTGTGGCCAGTGTATATATGTAAATCTATGTAAATCTCTCTCTCGTTAAGGCCCAGCACTACAAGCCCCCTCACTGCAGTATTTTCCCCAGCCGATCACAACATCCGGGATCTCCGAGTTCCATTTAATATATATATTTATGTTGTTTCTGATGGATTCTTAACCCCTTCTGTACCGGTGATGTACTTTTCATTATATTCTGGCAAATATTACACCATTTTGTTCAGCTTAGGAAGGATGTCTACCCATTAAAAGGTTATACGTACTATCTCAATCCATCGTTTTAGCTATCATATATCCTTCCTAAACTTCATAAAATCGTCTAAATGTAGCTGAAATCAAGCACAAAAAGACATTGCCGGTACAGTATGGGTTAATGTAAAGTTGGTCATATCAATTTGCATACACTCCATGTTTTTTTATGTATGGAAAGAAAATGAGTGTGGTTGATTTAGAACTGTATTATTTCGTGCAATAGTTAACCCTTCCTGTACCGGCGATGTCTCTTTCATTTTATCCTAGCTATATATATTTAGAGGATTTTTGTGTGCAGTTTTAGAAGAATCTGTGGTAGTAAAAAGGGTTCATTGAGATAGTTCGAAGCTTGTTAATTGCTGGAGGCCCTTCTAAAACTGAATACACTCGTCTAATAGTAGCCAGAAAATCATTAAAAAGACGTCGCCGGTACAGCAGTGCTTTAATAATATGACCAATTAAGGGTTTCCTAGCAACATATTCACGTGAGTCAGACACACGATGTTTCCTTTCTTAAATAAAATCATGGCGTGCACGCAAACGTATGTGGCCAACTGTACATGTTCTTAAATATATATTATGATTCAAATACCAATCTACCCTTCACACAATAGGGAATCAGGGAATTACGGCGTTTCAGTAAATTTAATTATGAAAAAGGTGTGTGTGTGTGTGGGTGTGTGTGTGTGTGTGCGTGTTATCACGTAAATTGGAATTAAAAGTCTTACACAAACCAATCAGGTAAAACGTCCTAAAATCTCTAAGCTAATGGAGTGAAACATTGCGTGCGTGCGTAAAGATAAATCAGGTCCATATGATTCGAAATGTTTATCGATTTGATAGTCTGTTTGTATGTGAGGGAGAGATAGATAGATTAGATAGATAGATAGATAGATAGATATATAGATAGATAGATAGATAAATAGATAAATAACAGAGAGAGAGAGAGAGAGAGAATGTGTGTATGTGTTATTACGTATATAGGAATTTAAGTCCTCCCGGAGCCCTTTGATCACGGACCAAAGTGAAGTAAAAGGCAATATACAGGTAATCGTTACTTGGCAACTCCTGGACACTTCACAAACACGGCAGCCTGATTGATGGTTTGATGACGTGACACATAACATACACACTCTCTCTCTCTCTATCTATCTATCTATCTATCTATCTATCTATCTATTTCTCTCTCTCTCTCTCTCTCTCTCTCTCTCTCTCTCTATCTATCTATCTATCTATCTATCTATCTATCTCTCCCTCACATACAAACACACTATCAAATCGATAAACATTTCGAATCCTATTGACCTAATTTCTCTGTACAGGACAATATTAATCAGTCGCAAATAGTGATACATATGAATTATTATGTTCCTTCCAACCAACTATACTCCTAAAATATAAGGAAACGTAAATCTGCAGCATTTCTGGCCTATACGAGGCAGTTCCTTTTGACACCTATTTACCTGACGCTGTTTACCTAGTCCATGTCCCACATAATTAATTAAAAACCTATCTCACTGCAACCTATGTCACCTACACTTAATTTACCTTATAGCTAACTAAGAACTTCTCCCACTACAACCTATGTCACCTAAACTTCATTTACCTTATAGCTAACTAAGAACTTCTCCCACTACAACCTATGTCACCTACACTTCATTTACCTTATAGCTAACTAAGAACTTCTCCCACTACAACTATGTCATACACTTCGACCATACACACTCTACAACATGTCACCTACACTTCCACTACACACCTACACACACACACAGCTTATTGTAACAAATCGTAAATTGAAAGTAAACTGTAGCAAAACAAAAATCGTTATATTTAGTAGAGGAAAGGTAGATACTGGGAGGTATAACTTTAAACTTGGGACAACAGTCATTGAAGTGACAGGTGAATATAAATATTTGGGTTTAACTTTTAATTACAATGGCAGATTCCGCCAAGGAGAATTATAATTAACCCTTTCACGCATTTATGATGCAGAGGTTGCCAGATTAGCAATAAGAAATAGAGTTCTCTCACTCTTATAATTACCTCTCCAAAATTAGTTTTCTGCCCACAGCTAACTCAAAGACAACTGCAGAGGTTGAAGTAACTAAACTAAAGGTTTCTAAATACATCTGATGGTAACAAAGGCTTTAAAGTATCCCCAATAGGCTCAAAATAGCGGCATATGTCGGAGAGGGTCAAAACAGCAAGCTACAAGGGCTATGTATTCATTGATTAATAAATGCAGAAAATTTAATTTATCACTTGATATACAGCTTGAATTGTTTAAAGCAATGGTTAGACCAGTTATGTTGTATGCTGCTGAGGTATGGGGACATTATATTATTAGAGAAATAGAACAGCTTCATTTGATGTTTTTAAAGCATACATTACATGTTCATAAGTATACAAGTAATGACATGGTGTATGGTGAACTTGGTGAATATCCTATAGACATAAATATTAAATGTTCAATGATGGGTTACTGGGCGAGATTAATTACTGGTAAAACAAGTAAGTTAGGTTATATAATGTACAAGTGTTTGTTACATTTGGATCAGGTTGGTGTTTATACTTCACCTTGGTTGAATTGTGTTAAAAGTATTTGTAATGACTGTGGGACGTCTGGAGTCTGGTTGTCACAAAATGTAATACAACCCAGCCTGGTTCAGATTGGCAATAGAACAACAGCTTAAAGATCAATGGATAACAAAATGGAATAGTAATTTGTTTAGTAAGGCCATTTGTATTGATTTCCATGGGAGAACCAGGGGACCAAAGTCCTTTTTTCCCAGGGCCAAACAGTGTCCTCAATAGTCAATACCACCGGAATAGCCTAGTACACTATCCGTAGCCCAGCCTCGAACCAAGGCTAATTCAGTTGTAGAGTCAGAGGAAATTAGAGATACTTGTTGGGAACTTATAAATTTGTCTTCAGTATGGAGGATTATCTTGTGAAATTGGATAAGGGAGAGAGACTAGCTATAAATAAACTGAGAGCAAGTAATAATAAATTACCAGTTATTACTGGTAGACACAGAAATATTGATAGAGAAGACAGGGTATGTACTAAATGTAATGAGAATGTGGTGCGGGACGAATAAATTTTTTTGTTTATTTGTAAAAATTTGGATATTGTACAGTTAAGGAATATATATATTTCTCATTACCACAGGCATAACCCAACACAGTATAAATATATACTGTTAATGAATAATACTAACTTAAAATGTATGAAGAATCTGTCACTTTTTCTCAAAAGAACGTTTAATATGTATAGATAGATCAAGTCTTAGGACATTTAATATGGTTTGTTTAATAGTAGACCAGCCAAGAAGCAAAAAGGCTTTAAAAATTGTTTTTACTTGCATGGAATGTTAATAGCAGGCACCTATGCTAGATCAATCAGTCATAGGTCAGACAGAAATACTAGGGTGGATGACACTAAACATTTTGACCTTAACCCTTAATTAGCGGCGAGCAACATAAGTCGAGTTAAAAAAAGCTGGACTATGTGGCGGCGCTCGACATAGGTCGAGTGGCAATTTCAGCACGTAATGTGGCTGAGAGAGAGAGACAAGTGGTGGCAGGAGACTAGCGAGCGTATGACTGCTCCAGACCACCGCGGCGAACCTACTGACACAAATCTCAGCTCCCTCCTCCCTCTCTCACTCGCTACATACTCAATTATGTACCGAAAGTACCGAATTACCTGCTTTTTGCACTCGCGTTGCACGGTTATTGCAAGAAAACTATCCATCATACAAGGATCGTTATGGTGTCATTCGAAAGCTCTGTTTATGCCCTTTCAGGGATAGGTACTTGTTTTACGTTCTGGGTCTTATTTAGGCATGAAAATGATCACGTAAACAGCCCTATTTTGGCTAAAAACACCCCGCTGTGCGGTACATATAATAAACCGCATAGGCCGCTCGTAAGGTGTTAAAGGTCAAATCAAGGTCATTGTGTGGCCGAAAAAGGTCAAATTTCTAAATCATCTAAATATAGCCATGTTATATATCAGAAGAAAGGTATGGAAGAGACAAACAGTTTGGTACTATTTGTAGGTCAGATTGTTGACCTTAAAGGTCAATTCAATGCCATTTTGTTAAATATCAAAATGAATGTATGGCCTAGCTGAATTTTGAGACTACAATTTTAAACTCTATACACTGCATACAATATTAGAATGTATAAACTGTATGCAGTATGCAGTTTACTGTATGTAACTGAATTACAATTTTCATTTCTTTTGCAGGCTGTGAACTGATGACACAAGAATTATGAGTGAAGATTCCAGCAGGAGGGCCACAAAGAGGCACCACATGGACTCTAAAAACAAGAATGTGTGCTTCTTTTGTGAAGGCAGTTCAGGCGACCTTCGGCAAGCCTCCACCGATGGGAAAAACAGAACCAAAGATGTTGCACAACAAAGAAGGAAATTGGGTGACCATATGTATTCAGACGTGCTGGACAAACTAGATGGACTCTCGTTGGATAATTTTAACTCTCTCGAAATTAGGTGTCACAAATCCTGCTATTCTGTGTTTACTTCGGAGAGCAAACTGGACAGACTACGGAATCGGCGACAACCAGCATCTAAACCATCTACCAGCTCAAACAGCACAGCTCCAACAAGAAGAAGTTCTCTGACAACTATTGACTGGAAGCTCTGTATGTTTTGCCAGGCACAGATCTCAAGCAAGAAACTTCACCGGGTAGAAACTACAAATAAATCCACAGCACTGATTGAACGAGCTAAATCTGATCCAGTGATGTCCGTCAGACTCTCTGGTGTCAGTGACTTGATGGCAGCTGATGGCCTGTATCATCTGGCCTGCTTAGTGACATTAGAACGACGCACTAAAGGAATGCCTCAAGAAGTTGAACCAGATCTGGACGAGTGCATGATGAAGTTGTGCTATGATTTAGACATTGGGCTTTCAAGAGGTAAGACTTATGACATGGCAGTTGTGTGGCGCAGATACCAGGACATATGTACTGAGAGAAACATCCCTGTTCGTAAGAGTTACCAGTCCAGAATAACCACCTTCTACAAAAAGGTTAAGAAAATGCTTGGTTCAAAGACAGGATATGTCAAACCTCTTTCAAATAGAGCACCAATAATGTACCCTGGTGAAAAGTCTAACTTCATTATATCAGAGTCATTATCAAGAAGTCATCATCGTGGTGGTTTATCCTCAGATTCGGAATCCACAGACAATGAAGATGTTGGTACTGTTGGATTAAATCAAGGAAATATCTATCAAGAAATGGTACATGTGGCACTAAGAATCAGAAAAGATCTCTCAGACAGTCCTGGTCATTCCAGCAGTTGGCAAGGATCAAGAACATGTTGCACAAGTTATCCCCAATAGCTTGTATCTATTTCTACGTTTACTGTTCAGTGATGCGGATGATCTTCATGAGGGAATTGAAGAAGACAACATTATCAAGCAGAGTGTGTGCAGCATTGCTCAAGACATTGTTTATGCAGTATCTAGGAAACGAAAGTTGACACCAAAACATATTGGTTTAGGGCTTGCACTCCACCAAGCTACACGTTCTGAGGCACTTTTGAATCTCTTCCATGCAGCGAACCATACCATTGGTATTGATACAGTTCGAAGAATTGATACATCGATAGCTCAAAACATTCTTCAAAGATTTGTGGAAAATGGCAACGTCTATATTCCAGACAATATAATCAAAGAGCGAATGATCCACTGCTCATGCGACAACGTTGATGTACTGGAAGCAACACTAGATGGCAAAAATACGTTTCACTGCACACAGATGTTGGTGTGGCAGAGAGGACCAGCACCGCAGCAGAGGAATGAGAGAACACGCATCCAGAGATCAAGAGCAATAAAACCTGATTCTTTACAGGCATTTCAGACACTTGACCATGCAACTATGCCAGCAGGAGACAGATCATCACCATCATACACTGGTGCTTCCAAGATAGAAGTGGATTGGTTTGGAACAAAAGATGAAGAAAGACAGAAGGCACGAGTGAAGGATTTGACTTGGTTGGTGTCCAGGATTTGTGATGACAAAGATGATCCTTCTGTTCCTGGTTGGAGAGCAATGAACGAAGCCACAATCATTGTTGACCCTCCAGTAACTACTGCAGGGATGTTGCCCATTCTTCAGGCACCAGCGGATGATACTATCACAAGAGTGATCAATCGCTTCAGGGCTATTTCAAGGCACATGGGACAGAAATACACCATTATCATGGCAGATCAACCATTGTACAGCAGAGGCAAGAAAATTGTTTGGGCAAATCCTAAGTTTGAGAATGTAATTTTTCTGATGGGTGGCCTTCATATCTGTTTCAACTTCTTGAAAGCGATCGGTCAGCACATGGAGAGTGCTGGGCTGGATGACCTGTGGACAGAATCTGGCTTGTATGGAACCAACACAACTGAAACCATGCTGGATGGAAAAGCATACTACCGGGCAGTGAGAGGACATGTGCTGACATATGAAGCTCTGTGGCACATAAAGTTGTCAATGTTCAAATCGTGGATCATTGAAACTGAACAGGAGCTCACTTCGCAGGTTTCGACACTTTCCCAGAATGTGGCTGATGAGTGTAAAAACAAGGCTGCTACTGACAGAAATTCACTCCACAATGCAGTTGGCATTGTGTTCTCAGTGACAAGAATGTGAAAGGACTCTTGAGTGAATTTGACAAAAAGTACTTAAGCAATCCTAATTACAAGTTGTGGCTGGACTACATGAGTATGGTTGAGATTCTTCTGGACTTCATCAGGGCAGAGAGAGATGGTAATTGGATTCTTCACTTGGAGTCTTTTTCTGCCATGCTGCCGTGGCTCACCATCTATGACCACACAAACTATGCAAGATGGGGACCTATCTATTATTCAGATATGAAGCTTCTTGAGAAATCAGCTCCAGAAGTTCACGCTGAATTCAAAGATGGCAACTTTGTTGTGAAGATGACCAAAAAGCGCTTCAACCAAGTTCCTGTGGACCAGGCAACAGAATGGATCAATAAAACATGCAAGATGCACAATGGAATAATTGGAATAACCAGGGATGACCAAGCAAGGGACAAATTTTGTATCACATGGTCAGAACGGTCGCGCATCACACAGGATATGAAAGTTTTGTTCAACTTGGAAGATGACGAAGAAGAAGAGGTTTTTATACGTTCTGATAGCCGTCCAAGCCGGATGACACGTGACACTGAAGATGTGAGAAAATTGGTGTCACAGCTCACAAAATTTGATGTTTTCAGAGTTCACACACAATCTGACAATAGACCACCTATTTCTGAGTCAAGCATTCCCCTGGTGTCACTGGCAACAAAGGATACCGCTCCAGAAGATATAGCCAATGATCTTCTGACTGCTGAAAACAGAGGAAAGAGGCAAATGCTGGCTAATGTGACAGAGCGATTAGTGGATCAGAAAGTGGGATTTCATTATCCGCTCTCAAAAAATCGGTCCAAAACATTTGCAAATATCTACAAAGCAACTGTCTCAAGTAAAGAGAATGTGCAAAAGACTATTAAAGCAGACCGAAAATTGCTTCAACGTCTTTTGAATGTGGTGAGTGCAGGTAGAACAGTGACAATGACAAATATCCTGAAACAACTGTCACCAATCCCACTTTCCCTGGCAAACACTGGAGGAGAAATGAATTCAACCAATAAAGCAGAACTGATAAGTGTTTTGATGAACAAAATTGAAACTACTACTGAACTTCCAGAATCTGACATGAAGACTTGTTTTCTAATTGATGGGCATGCACTCATCCAAGCTATGGGAAAGCCTCATGGATGTCAGACATTTGGAGACTATGGTGCTGCTTTTATTCGCTCAGTTACACGCTGTTTTGGAGATATTACGACACGAGTTGATGTTGTGTTTGATCGATATCTGGGTGGGAATTCAATCAAATCTGGTACCAGAGAAAAACGAGTTAACAAGAAGAAGCCTATTCGAAAGCTGATAGATGGACCAGATGTTCCACTGCCTCAGGTTTGGAGCCAATTTGTTGCTATGGATGAAAATAAGGCAGACCTGGCACATTTCCTGTCTGAAAGGATCATTCACACAACCAAAGATCTTCCAGAAGAATACGAGATGGTAACTGGAGGTGGATTCATGGACCACACTGGGGCAAAATCAACCAGGAGATCCATAGATGACCTCAAACTTAATGGGAATCATGAAGAAGCGGACACAAGGTTGATTCTTCATGCCTCTGAAGCAGTGGATATGGGCTATCAACGAATTCTTGTGAAGTGCAGAGACACTGATGTCATGCTTCTCCTATTGCATTTCACTGCCCCAAAAGCAAGTGAAGTCTGGATGCTCTCTGGAACTGCAAAGAAACAGAAGTGCATTCCCATTCATCAAGTAGCAAAATCATTTCCTGATGCAGTGAAGAATAACCTCTTGAGTTTTCACGCACTCACAGGCTGCGACACAACCTCTTCATTCAGTAGATATGGGAAAAAGACCTGCTGGAAAACATTTTTGAAAAACCCACGTTTGGTAGAAGGGATTGGTCGTGATGGTGAGCTTGGACCTATTGAACAGTTTGTTTGCAACCTCTATGGATGTCCAGGGCTGCAAACAGTTGACAGTGCAAGATTGAACATGTTCAGCAAGGCAAAGAAAGGACTGGAATTGCTCCCTCCAACACGTGATGCTCTGGAGCTTCATGTGCAACGCGCAAACTACCAGGCCAATATTTGGCTTCAGGCAGAGAAGGAAACTATTGTTGTGACATTGCCCACAGATGCTTGGAAGAAGGAGTCAGGTTGTCTAACACCTCGATGGGCTAGGTTACCTCCTGTACCGCAGTCCTGCCTCGAACTGGTGACCTGCTCTTCCAAAAAAAAGTGCAATACTGCTAGATGCACTTGTTTAAAAAAAAATCTGAAATGTACAAACGCCTGTGGTTGCGATTCTATTGACTTGTAATCCATCAGATTGAACATTATTTCTGTCAAGTACATATTGAATACACATATAATTTTGTTTTTAAATATATTCATTTGTCTAATGTGTTACGTCCTGGGATATATAAACACTGGGCTCTTTCTATTGGACTAGGTATGCGGCAACAAGCAACAACGGAAAACGCTAGATCCAACCCTTATCTATAAACGCAGGCAACAAACCACCCTAAACCGTCAAGAGCCCTGCCTGGACAACGAGGTATCCTATGACTCGGTTACAGGGTGCACGCACTATAGACTGCTGATAGTCAAGCAGGCTATATAAAATATTACACAATTAAGTTGACTTAAAGCTTCAAGGAAAAGATAGATAACGGAATTAAATTGCAGAAACAATTTAATAACAAACTAGAAGAAAGTACATTTAACGTTACGTTAATTAATACAACTAATCACCCCTGCGTGAAAGAAGGTGAAAGCAAACAGTCCTCAAAACATCGTACAGGTAGACAAGATGCAGGTTTCTAAACTGCATGCGGCTACTGTAGGATCTGATGCTTAGCAAAGAAAGTAAGTTACGGATTTAGAGAACTCTTAACTCATAAGCAGGAATAAATACTAGTGATAGGACATACAGTGTATAATGGCATAGGTATAATTAAATAAAGGCAGCAACTCGCAACATAACCACATACAGGTGTGCTTCTCACTCTTAGTCAGGCAAGCCTGCTCGGACAGAGTCTCTAAGCCACACCCTGACTCACAATGCTCACAATAACGGTAAACTGTGGCACAATAACAAGCATACAGAGATAATAAACCCCTAGCTGTTAATCTGCCAGGTGGCAGAGGTCTAGCCGGAAGGATATAGGCTTCGGATACCCGGGCTGAGCCACCTGCTCTAGCCTAGGGACGTTCCCAGGTCTGTGCGCCAAATTACTCTAGTTGAAAGGGTGCTCTCTTGAGAGACTCAGATCGCAAGTATCTGACTCTCTCCTGGCGACCCTAAAACAAAAGCAAGACGTGCTAGCGCAGTGCTGAGTGGACTAAGCAAGGGCCCTCACACAACACAACGCTAGACACACAGGGACACAGACAAGAAAATGCCCCCAGACTCCCACGGGTATCCTAGTAAAGTCGTGCGGGTCCACGGGACTCGCACCAGCAGACTTTACTTAAAGGATCGCAAAAAGCCTCCCCTCCGGTCTAGCCCCTGCTAACCTGACACAAGAACACACTAGCAAGCATGAAACCACCAAATATGAGACAACAAAAAAGCTTCCTAGGTCTCATTAACAATTACATCCCTGCATAAGGCCCAAAATCCTATCTAGTTATCTGAGAGCTCGTCGTTAATACAATAATAGATATAAGGTCTATCAAGGGGATGGGATAATTAAATAGATTGGTGAAGTAGTGGAAAGAAGGTATACAAAGTAAGAGAGAACGTTTCTAAGTGGGGTTGAGAGGGATAGATATCAAGGGGGTCCGAAGGGTACGACAATGAGGTGAGCTCTGAGTCTTGGATCTGTCTGGACCCCACCCTAGGCATGCAGAATACATCCCAGGCTTGGCAACACTCAACACAGTTGCCTGGTCAAAATCCTCTACCCCGTGCGTGAGTCGAAACTAAGTCTAACGTTGCAATCAAATGCATGTGGCAGCGCTTCAGGCTCGTCCCAAGCTGGTCTCTCCGCGCGAAGCAACGTCCCAAGCCGGTCTCTCTCTCCCGCTCACACTAGACTTACATCTTATATATTATAATGAAACAATCAACTATCGAGAATAAAATATACTAAGATGCGTTGGTTAAGAATAAGGGCAGCTTCAAGCTGTGAAACAACATAAGAATATCCCAGACATTAGTTACATTGTCGTAGGATATATACTAAGGGAAAGCCTGCCGGCCGGCTACCACCAGCCGGTTTCTAAACGGCTGGGCAGCCGACACGCGTGCATGCCCGCACGAGGTTACTATGCAGAAGCGTCACAAATGCTAAAGTAGATCAACTAAGAAGCAAAAAGGCTTACCATTTTTTTATTTGCATGGATTGTTAGCTGCAGGCACCCATGATAAATCAATAAGTCAAAGTCAGACAGAAATACTAGGGTGGACTTTGACCTACATGACCTACTTCTGAGATCAATATTCTGACTGTAAAATAGTACCAAACTGTTTGTCTCTTCCATACATTTCTTTTGATATATAACATGACTATATTCGAATGATTTAGAAATGTGACCTTTTTGGACCACACAATGACCTTCAATTGACCTTTAAGGTCAACATTCTGACCTAAAAAGAGTACCAAACTGTTTGTCTCTTCCATACCTTTCTTTTGATGTATAACATGACTATGTTTAGATGATTTAGAAATTTGACCTTTTTCGGCCACAAAATGACCTTGATTTGACCTTTAAGGTCAACATTTTTAGTGGCATCCACCCTAGTATTTCTGTCTGACCTATGACTGATTGATTTAGCATGGGTGCCTGCTACTAACATTCCATGCAGGTAAAAGTCACAATTTTGCTCCTTGGCTTGTCTACTATAAGATGTACCAGTGTATTCACGTGTACGCTAATTTAGTTAGCAAAGGCATATTGTACATGTGTAATATGTAAGGGGCTGTGCTCCATACTTTTTGTAAAATTCTGAGCAAAATAAACTTAATTCAAAAAATAATTCAATTCAAACACACATACACACACACACACACCTACACACACCCACACACAGGATCACGTCTGTACCATGACAGTGATCGTGTTACCTCCAGTCTGCTGTGTGTACCCTAGTCTTACTTATAATAAAAGAAAACACACACGTCCACAGTATTATCACACACACACACACACACACACACACACGCACATACATACACCCACACTTTCTCCTATTTGCAGTGTGCAAATATACAGTATTATCACACACACACACACACACACACTCACACATATACAGTATATACATACATACCGGTCGCTGTGGTCCAGTGGTCTAAGGCGCTGTGTCTTGTGCTGACCGCGAGGGACCGGGGCGAGGGTTCGAGCCACCACCAGAATCCTAAAGTTTGTTTCGGCTAAAGCGACGGAGAGAATTGTATCGTGGTTCCTCCCTAACCAAGCTGCTATCAGCCGTGTTAGCCTACACATCTTCTCATCAATACAAAGTGTATCTGCGTATGTACTTGGTGGGAAGCCAGGCACCTCACAGTCGCCAAAGGTCGCATGTGACCTCGTAGTTAAGGTCGAATAAGTATTGTAATGTACCTAGGTTTAAGAAAAACTGTAGATTTTCAGCCTCAGGGCTGCATTGAACAATAAACCGACTAGGAGGAGAAGGACACATCCATACATATATTCACACACACACTCACTATCTCCTATCTAAGGGAGCCTACCTCACTTCTTTTCTCTTTCTCTCCCCCTCTCTTCGGCTTGTATCCGTTCGGCCCCATTCAACCTACTGTTTTAAGACGCTTACTCCCATCCAGGTGTCAATATTTTCCTGGCGAGGTGTAGCGAGCCAGCATATATATATGTTTGTTTTGACAGCAAGCTAAATTTGTACATTTTTCGATAGAAAAATTTCACCGGCGAAGCCGGATTTCTCCATACAATGCTGGCTCGCTATCGCTCGCCAGGAAGAAATCGACACCTGGATGGGGATAAACGTCTTAAAACAGTTAGCTGAATGGGGCCGAATGGATACAAGTCAGGGAAAGAGAGAAAAGGAGAGAAAGATATAACACAAACCGGTGACCCCCCTTAATATGTACCCACCACGCTTGTATACAGTGTTATCAACCATGGTGTGATAGCTGCTGGGGTGTCTATCTGCATCATCACGGATAGGATTATAGTTTAGCTATAAAGTTAAGCAAACTATAATCTGGGTTTCCGGATACTCTCGGGTTTATACACTTGTTGTTGCCATGTTTTTTTGTTTTTCCTATGTGAATGAGGGAGACAAAAGGCATAACTGCCTGCAGCGAGTGCCTACCCTAGATTTGAGAGTGACAGGGCCAAAATCAAGGGACGTTCGAGCTAAAATGCCTGGACACACGGAGTTTGAAGCAATTTAACTCAAAGGAAGAGGGAAAGACTGATTCTGGGAGAGAGTTCCAGAGCTCAGCAGTTGAATAGAAGAAAGTCTGAGAGTAACATTTCACTCTTGGGTTGGAGAGTTGTACAGAATAGGGGTGAGATTGTGTTGCAAGGCGGGTACTACGTACCCTACGTGGAGGAAGTGGTATACACTGGGAAAGCTCCAAGGAACACTTATTATTGTAGTAGCGATAGAATAGCGAGAGAGATGCAACATTGCGGCGAAGAGAGAGAGATTGCAGAGAGTTGGTGAGTGGGCAGGAGTTAATGATACGAAAGGCTTTCTTTTCTACTTTGTCTAGGAGTGCGGTGTGAGAGGGTCCTCCCCACACATGTGAACA
This sequence comes from Paralithodes platypus, assembly GCA_032716605.1. NCBI lineage: Eukaryota > Metazoa > Arthropoda > Malacostraca > Decapoda > Lithodidae > Paralithodes > Paralithodes platypus. The sequence continues at coordinate 39,595,736 of CM064514.1, forward strand.
ATACTCAATACAAGGACGCACTGTGCTCCTGTACAGAGCAAAAAGGTGTGCAGGGGTAAAGAATCATCTTGAGGCAGTTGAGCACACTCAGCTTCTGGGAGGCTGCCTTAGCGAGACTGGTAATATGGTCCTTCCAAGTGAGAGCAGAAGAAAAAGAGACACCGAGAACATAGAGAGGAGATGAAGGGTTGATTTTTGTATTGTTGAAGAATAAGGGATAGTCTTCTGGAGGTTCTTGACGGGTAGTAAGATGGATAAATTGAGTTTTGGAAGCATTAAATGCAACAAGGTTTTCTCTACCCCAATTGGAAATAGTAGCTAGATTAGAAGATAAATATTTTATGGCTTCATTACGTTTGCTTTAGAGGGGATGCTGGCTGGGGCATTCTGGAAAACGTATTGAGTGGTGTAAGGTAGAGTTGTCTGCATATGAATGGATGGGACTGGATGTACAGTTGAGAAGATCATTTATGAAAATTAGAAAGAGAATAGGAGATAGGACAGAACCCTGAGGAACACCGGAATTGATAGGATTAGGAAATGAGCGATGGCCGTCCACAACCGCAGCTATGGAACGGCCGGAAAGGAAATTAGAGAAAAAGGCACAAATGGATGGACAGAAACCGAAGGAGGGCAGTTTGGAAATTAAAGATTTGTGCCAGACTCTATCGAAAGCCTTCGATACGTCTAGTGCAACAGAAAAAGTCTCACCGAAGTCCCGAAAGTTGGATGACCAATTGTTAGCAAGATATGAAAGAAGATCACCAGTAGAGCGACCCTTAACTTAAGGAAGCCATACTGGCGATCTGAGAGCAGATTATGAGAAGAGAAATGCTTAAGAAATTAGGAAGCAAGAATAGTTTAACAAACTTTAGAGATACAAGAGATGAGAGCAATTGGACAATAGTTGGAGAGAGAGCGGTCACCCTTCTCTGTGACAGGTTGAATGAGAACAAACTTCCAGCAAGAAGGAAAGACGTTAGAGGAGAGACAGAGACGAAAGAGTTTGCCTAGGCAGGGGGTAAGCATAAAAGCACAGGAGGGACACCATCCGGACCGTACGCCTTCCTAGTATTAAGCCCAGAGAGGGTAGAAAGTACATCTTTAGAAGATATTAGGATATTAGGCATACGTAGGAGAGAGGGGTGGAGAGGGAGGAATAGCACCGGAATCATCCATGTATGGGAACTGACCGTACAAAATAGCATTAACACATTCCTATCCTGCATAGTATATGGTAATTCTAACCTACAAGTCACTTCACTTAAGCGTGATTAGATAGCATGCGAATTACTGTTCAGTCTGTTCTACTGACTAAAAAGTAAATGTAGGTTAATGGCTGTACCAAATAAAATACAATATGTAATCCTTTCCGGCAAATGAAACTCGATTACACGGAGTTAGATTAATATGAGGGATCCATTAACTGATATGGCCCACTAGTCCACATCCAGGTCAGGTCAAGAAATAGGTCACACGGGACTGTTTGGTCAGTCCAGGAGTTTTAATATGTTTACCTTATTTTGCAAACTGTTGACCTAATTACGGGCTGCATATTAGTTTTGTCCAGGTTGTTGATAACATTGCAAATAAATAGTTTTCCCGTGTATATATTCGAGTGAGGTCCTATAAAACATCTCACACTTATAGTCTATTCATTATAGTTATAGGCCAACAAAATCTTGAACGCAACCCTCTTAAAATGCATAAATGGCTAAAGAAATCGAGCTATTAATTCTATCATTTTGGAAGGGTCTCCCAGGGATTAGGTGTGGAAATTTACAGCCCATATGGTCTAACCCCTTTTTGAGTTATAGAGGTTAAGGGCCACGAGATTTGGCCTACCTATAATGAATGGACTATGGTATATTAATATTCAGATCATATTTATAATAAAATCGTATCCCAAAAGGATGTATAAAATGCATGCGTGTTAACAACACTACCGCTCAGTTGAGCACATACAACCAGCATGCAAGCAGATTATGTTATAGAGCTGTACCACGAAACAACATCCTGCGATTCTATGTTCCATGCATATTGCATAAGCTTTGGAAATACACACACAAACACACACAGACACACACACACACACACACACACACACACACATATATATATATATATATATATATATAGACAGACACATAACCGAAGTCAAAACCAATATCTTGCGCTTTATGCCCAAAATGACGCCCAGGACAAGTAATTACGAAACCGAATGAAACGCAGTATTCAACTTTATGAATAACTAGGAGGGGTACCCGGCGTTGCCCGGGTTTAAATTATACTACCATAATCACCATCATCAATCACTACTACCACAATCATCACACTACTACTACTACCATAATCACCGGCCTCGACCTCCCTGTGCCTCATTAAACGGCGACCTCGATTTCGGCCGCTAAATGACCTCCGATTTTGGATCTGACCTCATCGGTACCCACATTTTGGGGAGCTGCGAACAACTTTCGTTCCATACACCTTTTCGATCGGAGGCCTCCTTCTGCCCCAAACGGCAATTTGTTTCGCATTTGTTTCGCTCCCGTATACTACATAAGTTCTGCCGAAAAATTTATTAAACAAAAGTGTCTCTGATTTCCACTAAACTCGCCTAAAACCATCTCCAAAGCCAGGGCTTTCCAACGGTGCCCCACACTCCCACCTGGCACCAAAACTGTGGGAGGAGTTTAGTAACAAAGGTCGGGTAACTGACAAACAGACAAACATTGACCTTTATTTATTAAGATCATGAAAATATCAAAGAATGTGTGAACTGTTCAAAGCAGGAAATATATTAGAAACATATATTTGTTTTAGAAATGTACAGATAAAACAAAAACGAAATATAAAATATGGCTTAGCGTCCCATTGCGAAAAGAAAAAACGGTTCGTCTAAGAGGTCATACGAGGGTATTTCACGCCTGTTAGAGAGAGAGAGAGAGAGAGAGAGAGAGAGAGAGAGAGAGAGAGAGAGAGAGAGAGAGAGAGAGAGAGAGAGAGATATAGAAGGCAGGCGGTAAGTGGGTAGATAGACAGGTAGATAGAGTGAGTGAGAGAGAGTGTGTGTGATTGAGGGAATGAGTGAGTGTGAGTGAGTGAGTGAGTGAGTGAGTGAGTGAGTGAGTGAGTGAGTGAGAGATAGAGAGAGAGAGAGAGAGAGAGAGAGAGAGAGAGAGAGAGAAGGAAGAAAGAGAGAAATAATAGATCTACATCGCAATGCAGTACCAAAACACTATAAAATGGACTCGCCTATATATATTCAAATGCCATGCAAAAAGTAGTAAGGGCATATACAACAAGTGCTTTCACTATAAGCCAAATTAAACAAGCTAAAACAATTGCCTGTCGGATATTAGAATTGCAATCCCTTTTTGGCTACATCGAGGGAAGGCAGAGATTGCAATAGGGATTTGTTAAAGTTAGATAGATAGATATATATACATATATATAAATATATATATATATATATATATATATATATATATATATATATATATATATATATAGTTAGAGATATTGCTATATACGCATATAGATAGATATACAAATAGAATAATAGAGTTAGTTAGAGTAATACAATAATGATATAGATTTATTGATTGATAATGCCAGAGTTAGTACCGTAATTAGTTAGTTAGTGATAGATAGATAAATAGACAGGCAGCGAGAGAGAGAGTAAGAGTGAGTGAAGTGAAAGAGAGAGAGAGAGAGAGAGAGAGAGAGAGAGAGAGAGAGAGAGAGAGAGAGAGAGAGAGAGAGAGAGAGAGAGAGAGAGAGAGAGAGAGAGAGAGAGAGAGAGAGAGAGAGAGAGAGTGAAATTGAGAGTGAGAGAGAAACAGACACAGGAAAAGCAATACACCTCCACAACAAGCCAAATATAAGCAGGTAAAACAATTACCTGTGTACCTTAGCCGTATTGGATATTAGGACCGGAATACATTTTTGGTTACGTCCGCTCTGGGTACGGATTTCTATACGGATGTGTTAAAGTTATTGGTAGGTAGGTAGGTAGGTAGGTAGGTAGGTAGGTAGGTAGGTAGGTAGGTAGGTAGGTAGGTAGGTAGGTAGGTAGGTAGGTAGGTAGGCAGGCAGGCAGGCAGGCAGGTAGGCAGGTAGGTAGGTAGGAAGGTAGGTAGGTAGGTAGGTAGGTAGGTAGGTAGGTAGGTAGGTAGGTAGGTAGGTAGGTAGGTAGGTAGGTAGGTAGGTAGGTAGGTAGGTATATAGATAAATAGATATAGATATATAGACAGAAAAATAGATAGATAGATATATAGATCAATAGATAGATAAATAAAAAGATACAGGGTGTTTCAAAATAACACTGTCAAAATTACAAGGCGTAATATACAGTGAAACAAGAATTAAACTGCCAAGTAATCAATGTCCTATTTTGTACCAATATTGAGATATATGTATTAATATTTACGTATCATAAACAGGGGTGTAAGGAGGGCACGGGGACACAATTACAAAATTTGATGAATTGCATAATGAAAATATAGTATTGCATTGTTATAAACATTTCATGGACCTCTATTCTCCACAAAAAATAGAAAATATCATAGAGTACCTCCTTGTACGACTCTCTGTCTGTCTAGGATTGGAGGGAGATATAGTTCCCTGTATTTGTGTTGACACTGGTTTGATCATGTGTGTGTGTGTGTGTGTGTGTGTGTGTGTGTGTGTGTGTGTGTGTGTGTGTGTTTGTTTTGTGGTTGAGGAAATGTGGATCTGTGTTCGTACGATTGCTGTCCATTTTCGACCATGGTATGGGCTTGGATTCATTTACAAATTTAAAATCTCTCTAGCTCTTAATTGGTAGCCTATATATATATGGATATTGGTTGTTTTGATGTTATTACTTCTTTTTCACTGTATATTATGCCCCGTAATTTTGATGGTGTAATTTTGAAACACCCAGTATATATATATATATAATATATATATTTATATATATATATATATATATATACAGTATATAAAGAGAGAGAGAGAGAGAGAGAGAGAGAGAGAAAGAGAGAGAGAGAGAGAGAGAGAGAGAGAGAGAGAGAGAGAGAGAGAGAGAGAGAGAACGCACTTCTCACATGTAAGTTAAATAAAGCTCTTCAGTAATAAATATGGATCAATAACATCAGTCCCATGTAGCCTGACTAATGTGGGTATATCGATGTATGGTTGGCTACTGTACATTGACTTTAGGGCGCTACTGTGGGGCTTAATTCAATACGGATAGATTAATGTTTAGCTCAATACATATTATAGACACTCACCCTCACTCACTCTCTCTCTTTCTCACTCTCACTCACTCTCACACCCACACTTTCACAAACTCTTTCTCTCTCACACACATACACACTCACTCACTCACTCTCACTCTCTCTCACACACACACACCCACCCATACACTTAAACTAAATACTGCATAGTAAACAGACACATTAAATATCAACAAGAAGTAAATCGACAAAGATATAGGATCTCACCAATTGCATTCCCCAATAGGCCTACATGCTACTCGGTTAATATATACTACATATAATAATTTCCGTATATGATGAGGTATAATACTAATGTAATATAATGCTAATATAGCCTAATACAAATATAGCATATAATATATAATATATAAATAATAATGTCCACATATGTTGATGTAAAATCATAAAACCCGGATGTTGCAGAATCCCTCTTAATGGGGAAGCAGTGGTACGGGCATTTACGTTACTTCATGCTATTTTATATGTTATATATATTGATATTACGGGGAGATCGGCAGTTTTTCTGGTACCCCTTCTTCCTCATCTTCAGCCCCATTAGTTTTCAGATTTTAAGACGTTAGGCCCATTAGTTTTTCGATTTTAAAACCTTTCGTCCCATTTCTATATCAATATCATGACCTCCATGCCATTTAGGTGTTGATTTTTTCCTGGCGAGCGATAGCGAGCCTGTAATTTTCAGAGAAACCGGCCTTCGGCCAGGACATTTTTCTATCGAAAAATGTACAAATTTATCACGGGTCTAGGGAGTCTTTTATTAAGCTTGATGAAGGTCTAGCGAGGAAACTAACAAAATCAATGAATATATACATAAATAGACCCCCCAAAATAACCACTGCCCCTTAACATTAAATACTTTCCCCTGATGTTATAATAGCTGCAGTGCATGTTGTTGTATTACCTGTTTGTAGTTGCAACACTTGTATTGGATTTTTACAGGTAGAAAAGTATTGTGAGAAACATTACCTTTGTTTTGCGCAAACATACGTATACACGCGCGAAATTAGAATTGTTTACCAATATTTCCACATGAATTGCTCTTGCAGGTGCCCCACCTGCTTTTTCTCTCTCCTTTTCTTTCTCTCTCTGGTTTGTGTCCATTCGGCCCCATTCAGCCTACTGTTTTAAGACGTTTATCCCCATCTAGGTGTCAATTTTTTCTTGGCGAGCGATAGCGAGCCAGCATTGTATGGAGAAATCCGGTTTCGCCGGAGAAATTTTTCTATCGAAAAATGTACAAATTTAGCCTGCTGTCAAATTTGTTTTAAAACAAATATGCTTGCTCGCTATTGCTCGCCATGAAAACAATGGCACCTGCATGGTGGTAAATGTCTTAAAACAGTAGGCTGAATGGGGCCGAATGGATACAAGCCAGAGAAAGAGAGAAAATGAGAGAAAAAAGGCATGTCACCCCCCTTAATCTTACTGTAAGTTTAAAAGTTTGACCATTAACTATTTTCACGACTAAAGTTAACACAATTGCAATTTAAAAGCAACAGAAAGACAAATATGAAGCAGATTGTAATGCAATGTTTACAGAAGATAGCCACGTATGTAGAATTAGCATTTATATATAACGCTAGGAACATTAACGATACGATGTACAGTATGTGTTATCGAGACATTTTGTGATTTTAATGTGTCCTGATTTAATGACGTAACACTTAAGGTAATTATGATATCAATTATGAAAACACTTGAAAGGCGATCCGAATTTATAAAATTTCTAATTCATACACACTTAATAAGAAAAACTCTTCACAGTATACGCTGCTAACTTATCATAGTTAACGATAAAATGCATAAATACGAGATCACTGGAAAAAACGTAAAACTCTCTTTGATTAAGTTACATAAAAACTTTCAAGTTGGCGGGTGTTCAAATTCATTAACCATAGCACCTAATTATACTTGAAATTTGTTAGGGGATAAAACAATTACAGCGAAACTAATATACAGTTGCCCACATACGTTATGTTCCTCGTCGTTATCATATGCATCAAAGTAAATTAGTATGGTTCCTATTAATTATCAGTTGCATAATCAGATGAGTTAACCACTGCATAAGAAACTACACTCTTAAGTAAAATAGTATGAATGCAATGTGAGTTTGTTTTCTATTAATTATCAGTTGCATAATCAGATGAGTTAAGCACTGCATAAGAAACTACACTCGCAAGTTAATCATGTGCATTATAGAGTAATTCCAATTATAAGATCACGGAGATGAACAGAACTTATGTGGGCAACTATACAAGATAAAAGGAAAATATTTACAAACGAAACGAGCATTTGCTAACCCGTTCAGTACCGGTGACGTCCCTTTTATCACATTCTGGACACTATTAGAGTATTTGATACAGCTTGGGAAGGATCTGTGGTAGGTCAAAGGATTAACTTAGATAGTCTGCAGCCCTTTAATTGTTGGAGGTCCTTCCGAAGCTGAATACAATCATCTAATAGTGTCCAAATATATTAGACGACAATTAGACGAGTATATTCAGCTGACGAGGGATCTGTGGTAGGTCAAAGGATTAAATGAAATATTATGTAACTATTTAACTTTTAGAGGTCCTTCCTAAGCTGAGATAAAATTATCCAACAGTTGGCAGAATATAATACAAAAGGACGTCATCGCTGCTGAAGGGTTAAATATTTCCAAGTAAGTACTCACCCCGATAGTGTAGTAAGGCAGGCCATCCGTCACAGGTAGTTCAAGCAAATGCTGAAACAAGAACAAGGGAAGGTTGTTTACAATAATTGTAAGGTGTTATAGAAAGTTATCACTGTTGATTATGGCAGAAAACATTGAATATCTATCTATTTCCCCATCTATCTGTCTTCCTATTATATATATATATATATATATATATGTTAGTATAGCCAGGTAATAGATTCTCTTTTAAACAGACGAGGTAAAAGGCAATAGCAGTTTCAGCATTTAGTATTTTATTGTTACAGTTTTCAATATTTCTAACAATTTTCCTCTGGGGTTCAGAGATGAGGTACAACAGGTTAGCAAAATTCATGGTGGATCCAACGTTTCACAAGTAAACATCTTGCATCTTCAGGGAATGGGCAGGTAATGATTAGAATAAGGACAAAGCAACATATGTTGCTTTGTCCTTATTCTAATCATTACCTGCCCATTCCCTGAAGATGCAAGATGTTTACTTGTGAAACGTTGGATCCACCATGAATTTTGCTAACCTGTTGTACCTCATCTCTGAACCCCAGAGGAAAATTGTTAGAAATATTGAAAACTGTAACAATAAAATACTAAATGCTGAAACTGCTATTGCCTTTAACCTCGTCTGTTGAGATATATATATATATATATATATATATATATATATATATATATATATATATATATATATACTGTATATATATACTGTACTGTATAATATACTGTATATATATATATATATATATATATTCTATCTACCTATCCGTCAATATAGGTACCTATCTACCTATCAATTTACGCATATATTCGACTAGTTTGTGTGTATGTGTGTGTGTGTGTGTGTGTGTGTGTGTGTGTGTGTACCATTACGCATACTGCTAGTGCACGTACATTAATATTCTAGTATTGGCTCACATTACTATCCTTCAATAAGCTGGGTAACCTAACACAAGGGCTCTCAGTCGTCAGCACTACAGCATAATACACAGTCTGATGGAAACAGTGGAGGACCGTACATAACCCTTCACACATACATCAAATATAATAACAGTGAAGTGTGTGTGTGTGTGTTTGTGAGTAACCACTAGCATTGACGGGAGAGGACGTACGGATTTCTCTCTCCGCGATGAACAGCAAGTTAGTGAGGGAAGGAGTGGTGATGGAGTTGTGATACCTACATCAGGGTGAGTGTGAAATTAGGGGGAGTTGGTATTGGGTGAAATACTGGAGTTCTATCTAACCAAAATCAAACAACAAGTGAAAGAAGTGGCGGAAATTTGAAGAGCGCTTTGCCGGGCCGTGAGGGAGGCCCTGGCGACCAAAGGGCAAAGCGCCTGACGTACCTCCCTCCCTCCTCTCCCCTTGACCGTCACCAGCCAACACCACTCACCCTCGGGTACCCCTCCACCGTCCCTTCCCCACCCTTACCCCTTCTGTCATCACGCCAACGCATGGAGATATGTGTCATGTAGAAGTGAACCGGAATATTTTGCATTACGACAATGCAGAAGAGACGACTACAGCCAGGGGAAATATGCAGGAGAGAAAAGGCGGTATAGAGGCGAAAAATGCGGAGAGAGGGAATAGAGAAAGGTGCCATAAACCGCGCTGACGCAACACTTCCCCCCTACCCGCCAACATCCCCTCTCTCCCCCCCCCCCCCTCGCTTAACCCCTCTAAACCACGGTACCATAATATAATGCAAAGGAGAAAATAAGTGTATTTAGGTATTGTTTTTATCTAAATCCGAGGGGTGATTTATATTGAAAAATATCTGTGTTTGGGATACAATGCTTCACTAGAGGTCTGACCCATGAAGCCAGTGTATTGGCATTGTGCAACTTTGGCCAGCCATGGTCGATAAAGACATTGCATTTTTTGTTTTGTGAAAGAGTATAGGACGATCATTGTTCACGAGAGGGCATGGCAGCAGCTTACAAAATGTGTGTTTGTGTGATAGAGTAGTGGCTATCCGGACAGAGAGAGTGTGGTCACGTATCCCCCCCCCCCCCCCCCTCCCCCTCCCTTACCCACACATTCCCTTCCTTCCCCTCTCTCCCCTCCCCTCTTCCTTCCACTTTCCTCTCTCCCACCACATCCCCCCATGTAAACCTCCCCTATTTTTGTCTTGAAAATAACTTAATCATAAGACGTAATTGGCTGGTTTTCATTTAAAGTTAGGCATATTTAGAATGGAAAGCGGCTCAAATTGGCGAGTTTTGTATACAGTAGAGTCAATTAGCTTTGAGGAAACATGCCGATTGTGTTGGGTAAGGTTTCATATGATTTATTGCCGAGTCAGGAAATCAGACTGGAAGTGGTATATTTAATGTGAGAGTTATCTCTACGAACTAATAACTAAGGATACTATTTAAAATAAGGTATAGTGTGCTGATATGATGGGTGCTTACTGATACCCAGGATTTTGTTTTTACTTCTCAAACTAATGGCAGATTTCTAACAACATCCTTCTTTACTCCTTAGCACGATTTTGACACTTGTCTTTATACTATTTTTATTCTATTAATAGTTATTTTTTCTCGCTCACTACAATATATATATATATTATATATATATATATATATATATATATATATATATATATATATATTTAATTTGTTAGTTTTTGTTTCTCTCGTTTTTTCTTCTCGTTTCCCCCCCCCCCCCCCCAACACTACGTTTATTTATTTAGTCCTGTTCTTCAGGTATTTTTGTATCATGTGATACCTTACATACTGAAAGTCACACACCAAACGTGGTTGCTTAGTTCTCAAACTTTCTTCTACTCAACATCTGAGCTCTGGAACTCTCTCCCAGAATCAGTCTTTCCCTCTTCCTATGACTTAAATTGCTTCAAACTCTGTGTGTCCAGGCATTTTGGCTCGAACGTCCCTTGATTTTGGCCCTGTCACTCTTTCAACTATGGGGGAGGCACTCGCTATAGGCAGTTATGCCTTTTGCCTCCCTCAATCACATAGAAAAAAAAAAAAAAAAAAAAAAAAGGTACTAATTATTTCCTTGCATAGTGTTTCACAGTATCTTCTCTTTACATATATAGTTATACGACTATTATTATTTTATATATATTTTCATTTTCATTTTCAGTCACTGTCTTAAAATATAGCATGATTTTCTGTAACTTTGCATTATACTTTGTGAGTTAACCCCTTCTGTACCGCTGATGTACTTTGTATTATATTGTGGAGACTATTAGACGATTTTGTACAGCTTAGGAAGGCTGTCTACTCATTAAAATGTTACAAACTATCTCGATTAATCTTTTTAGCTACCATATATCCTTCCTAAGCTTCATAAAATCGTCTAAATGTAGGTGAAATAAAATAAAAAGACGTCGCCGGTAAAGAAGGTGTTAAATAACTTCTCTTACTCTTTTCAATTGTTGCACAGTATCTTCTCTCTATATATATAGCTAGCCTATACGACTATTCTTGTTTTATATAATGTTTTTCTTTTTCAGTCTCCATCTGGTAATATAGCCTGATTTTCTGTAACTTTGCATTATACTAAATGAGTTAAATAACTTCGCTTGATCTTTCTATTTCTAACGCTACTCATAGGATGTTAACATTTTCACCTTTTTTCGGGCAGAGGTTCGTCCCATAGGAAGTAAGGATATATACATTTAATATTAGGGCATAGGTAGATAATTAAGATAATAAGACAAGATGGCATTAACTTGGTCCCAGTCGAGGAATAATCCTGATGAAAGACAATATACAGTGAGTGATGCAGTACAAATGAACCGTGAAATAGACAATGTAGTTAATGGGGATGTACAGGCAACCCCTGTTAGAGAAAATGCAGGTAATAACAATCAACAACTGCAGCCTGCAGAAGAAAATGCAGGAATCAATAATTCGCAAGACAACAGAGGTTCGGAACAAAATAATGAAAACGGTGTAAACGAAGATAATGAGAGGGAGATTATCGAAAATCGCGAACAGAACGAATGACCTCGTAATGTAAACATGAATGGTGGCGAATGGATGGGACATTCTGGTGACAGACTCATATCATTAGTGAATGAAATTTATACAGAAGTGATACAATGGCAACATAATAAGTTTGAACTACCGATTTGTGAGGCCGCTAAAGACATGCTGGGGTAACTCAGGCGTATGATCCTATGTTATGTTCAGGATGCCCCTTTGGCGCACGTGGCAATCAAGATAGCTTCTTTCATTCCTCAGTTGTTCCTTCAAAGAAAAAGACAAAAGGCAAAACTGAATGAGAACACTAAAGCGCTGAAACAAAGAATGGAGTGGTGGCAAAACGGTCAGTTAGACAACATTCTTAGCCAAGTACGAGCAATCCAGCAAAGACTGAAAACAAAACAACGAAGAAAGTGGAAGCCAGATGATATGGTACGATCAGTGGGAAATAGCATGAGGATTGGTAAAGTGGCACAGGCAGTCAGAATGGTCTATGGGGAATCCTCAAGTGGGGTGCACGAAGTGAACCAAAACATTTTGGATCAGTTAAGGAGAAACACACAGAAGCAAAACCAGCAAGGGATGAGGCCAAACTAGAAGGGGAATATGTTCCTCCAGACCCGGTGATATATGAGAATATAACTGGAGACCTCATATGGAGAAAGGCACTGAAAACACAGGGAGGGGCAGGTCCATCAGGTATAGATGCTAAGACTTGGAGGATCTTCCTAAGTCAAAACAAGTTTGGTTCAGCCGCAAGTGACCTTTGTGAAGTAATAGCAATGCTCGCAAAGAAACTCGCATCAACGCCATGCGTGAACATAGAAGCTCTGACAGCATGTCGCCTTATACCTTTAAATAAGAATCCAGGAGTTAGACCAGTAGGCGTTGGGGAAGTTCTTAGAAGGATTATAGAAAAAGCAATCATGTCTGTATTTGGAAAAGATGTACAAAGAACAGTGGGCAACTTACAAGTATTTGCAGGACAGCAAGCCAGAGGAGAAGCAGCAATACATGCAATGGGGAAGGTGTATGAAGAGGAAGATTGTGAAGCGGTTCTGCTAGTGGATGCAACAAATGCCTTTAACACCATTAACAGGGAGGCAGCTATTCACAACATCAAGATCAAATGCCCGAGCATCGCAAAATACATAGAAAACATTTATAAGGAGACAGCCAACCTGTATATAGTGGGAAGCACAAAGAAGGAAGAAATGAAAATTCTCAAATCAAATGAAGGAACAATGCAAGGAGATCCTGTGGCAATGGCAATGTATGCTTTGGCACTATCTATTCTGCAGCAGAAAATAAAACATGAGGAAACCCGAGTGAAACAAGTGGCGTATGCTGATGACCTCACAGGTGCAGGAGGAATAACGGATCTCAAAGAATGGTGGCGGAGAGTACAATCGGTTGGCTCAGTCATTGGGTACCATCCTAATGCTAGTAAATCTGTACTAATAGTGAAAGAAGACCAGTATGAAGAAGTGGTGCAGATTTTTTATGGGACAGGAGTGAAGATTACAAAGGAGGGTCAACGCCATTTGGGAAGCAGTAATAGGCACAGAGGAATGCAGGAGAGTCAATGTGCGAAAAAGGTAGCGGAGTGGGTAAAGGAAGTGAAAACCCTGGCAGACATTGCGAAATCTGAACCACATGCTGCATATACTGCCTTCACATATGGTGTTAAACACAGATGGACCTTTCTTATGAGAATATTGCCTGACATTGGACCGATGCTCCAACCGCTGGAAGAAGCAATCAGAGGAGCATTCATACCTGCTTTAACAGAGATGGAAGGCGTCACGCAAGAGTTAAGAGATCTATTAGCTCTTCCGCCAAGGTTCGGAGGTATGGGGATCATAAACCCAGTGGAGGCGGCACCTCATGAGTACCAAAATTCCCTTAAACTTACTACGTCTCTGACAGAAAAAATACGGGAGCAAATTGAAAATGATGAGGTGGACGAAGAGGAACAACGAAATGCAAGACAGGAAATTACAAAGAGCAGAGAAGAGAGACAGAAACATAGCCTAGAACAAATTAAGACCGAATGTAGTGAAGAACTGAAAATGAGAGTTGAGATGGCACAAGACACGGGGGCTTCAAATTGGCTCACTTCATTACCAATAAAGGAAAAAAGGCTTCAGCTTATATAAACAAGAATTCAATGATGCCATAGCCTTGAGGTATGGGTGGCCAGTTTCGAACCTGCCGCTGAAATGTGCATGTGGTGAAATAAACAACTCGGACCACTGTATGACCTGTAAGAAAGGCGGATTCATTTGTATCCGGCATGATGAAGTACGAGACATCACTGCACAAATGCTGGACGAGGTGTGCCATGATGTCAGAATCGAACCGGAACTTCTGCCTATGGACGGACAGCCCACAATACCGCAAATACTTCAAATGAAGCAAGAGTGGACGTAAGTGCTCGAGGTTTTTGGACGAGGGGACAACGGGCTTTTTTCGACATCAGAATCTTCAACCCAAGAGCACAAACATATCGTGAGCGAGGACTCAAGGCGGCATACTTGAGAAACGAAAGTGAGAAGAAACGCGCTTATGAAGAAAGAATTTTTAACAGGGATCAAGGAAGCTTTACTCCTCTGGTCTTCTCATCGTCGGGAGGAATGGGAAGTGTCTTCTATACCAGATTAGCTGAACAAATATCGGAGAAAAAGCGCCTGCATAGAAGCCAAGTCATAACTTGGATGAGATGCCGGCTCTCTTTCTCTCTTCTCAGGTCTGCACTCCTATGTCTCAGGGGTACAAGGTCCTCCCCGCTACAGAGGACAAGAGTGAGAGACTTGGACTTTGAAATGGTCATGGCGGAGGGCCGAATTGAGGAACAACTAGGTTGATTGTAGGGAGGTACTGGTACAACAAGATAAACTATAATGTAACTAGAATAAAATAGATTGTACACCACTTTGTAACTGTCACCTTAATAAAAAAAAAAAAAAAAAAAAAAAAGGAAAAAAAGGAAAGTAAAAACGTAGAAGGAAACATGCTTACATTACTGAAATGTTTGTGGACATGCAGTAATGCAAGTAATGGTCACTCTTCTGTAAATCTAAAATGGCTTACTTAAGAATGGGAAAGGGGTGGGACCTCCTATTTTTTTTTTTTTTAAAAGTGTGTGTGTGTGTGTGTGTTTGTGTTTTCTTTTGTCTTCTTCTAAATTCCAACTACTCCCTCTCGGGCATAGGCTGAGAGCCTGTACATTTTACCGCTCAACACGGTGAAGCCCGTGAGGTCTTGTTCCAGTCTAGGGAGGCTCAAGGCTCAAGGCTCGAAGCAGCCCCATCTCTGAAGCTGATTCGCCCCTTCGCTTCACTGTCTCACCACCTAAACTCGGACCCTCACTCTCAGAACGCCACCTATTGAGCAATTAACTCACTAGGCATTACCACCCTATAGCATATTTTGTAATATGGGAAAAGTCATACAGTGCTATTTAATCAGGGAACAATGAGGGTATTTTTTGGCGTTTCGGTGGGCTTTTTGGTAATGCACTGATACTAGTTACAGTACAAATTCATCTCAATAATATCTTTCCATTGACATATTGGGATTCGAACCCGGGTCCATTGGATTACCAGTCCAGTGTGTATCCGATTAAGCATGTATATTGATATATTGAATCATATTGGTATCCTTCAATATGCTGGGTGATCTAACGCAAGGGTTCTCAGTCGTCAGCACTATTGTCCCCCTATTTTAAGGACAAAACCGTGGTCCTTAACCTTTGTAACTCAAAAAGGGATAGAACAAATGGGCTATACACTTCCATATCTATTCCCTGGTTGACTATTACCCAAAAGTAAAAATATTAGCACGATTACTCTAATCGTTTTAGTGTTATAGAGCTAAGGGGTCCGGATTGTTAGGTTAATACCGAAACAACTTTGTATATATATATAATATATATATAGAGAGAAAGAGAGTGTGTGTGTGTGTGAGAGTCTGATATAACAGTATAGAGAATTACACTCAACCCTTCACATACAAACATCAAACATAGAAACAATAGAGCTCCAAACATAGTCAAGGCATATAAACATTGACACACACATTTCTAGTTGGATTTTCGTTCAACATACAAAAGGCAAAATGTGTGCTGAACCAAGGAGATTACACAAAGTTCATTTTAGAGTTGATTAGGACACGTGAAAAATAATGAAAATCATTGTGAACCTTGTATCAAATTGACGAATATTTAATGCATGAAGTGTTTATATATATATATATATATATAAGAGAGAGAGAGAGAAAATACAAAAACTTAATTATGACCAATGTTTATATACCTATAAATAATGAACCTATATACCAAACATGTGTTAAAATATATCCACATATTGTTACTAAAGTTATCTACATATCTTTGCATAAATATAACCCTCTCAAGATACGACGACGCATACTTGTATTTATTATGATTTATTTATTTATTTTTTATTTTATTTTTATTAGACTATGTTATTCAGCTTAGGAAGGAAGTTTGGAAGTCTTAGGGTTATTAGATATATACTTCACCTCTTCTATTTCTAGAGGTCCTTCCGTCTAATCATGGCTAAAATATACTGTTGACATGCCCAATAATCGTCAAGGGGTTAACTTTCGGTCTCCACTAAACTGCTTGAAATTATCTAAAATTCCTAAAACAATACAAATTTACACAACATATAATTAATTTGTTTTGTTCCCCTATATTAAGAGTTATCATATCCAATAAATTCAGCTCAAGGTCGCTCATTAATATGAGTTATAGCAAGTTTTAAGCGTAGATACTAATATAACAGAACTAACCTAATACTGAAATAAACATTGCATATTATTGTCAAGTGACCATTGAGAGACTTAAACTTAGAGGTAATGTTTGTAAATGGAAAGTTGGGGAGCAGAATGAGACTCAAGATCCACATCCAGGTTTATTATTATTTAATCTAATTGATCTAAAGTAATTTCTGAACTTTACATATTAATAGTAAATGTTAAGTGACAAAAACCTCTTCATTGGGAAACTTATAAACTATTAACCCCTTCTATAGTATCTGTGCCTCGCCGTGAGCAGTAACTAGTGTTGAGCTCTGTGACTATATATTAGTGTACAACGATTGCTGGTTTAGGATCGACCTAGCCGGTTTATGTGTATGTTTATAGGTTACAGATCCCTCAGTTCGAACACACGCCTCACCGTGACGGCGGCGCGGCTCAGGGACCGGAAACACTAATTTACTAATTTCTTCGGTATTACTATAACTATCATGCCAATAGTATTACATATATCCTGCCTAATGATTTAATTTCAGGTAAATCGTACTCATATTATAATTCTCACTACTTACGACTTCTAATTACAGCTAGAGGAACAAGTGTACCTACTTATACATTATATATATTTTTCAGGCACCCATATAAGTCATGGTGAATATTTCTAACGTTTCCCGGTGTCGATTTTTCAGGAAAATTTAGAATTAACAAGTCACTAAAGTCTTCCTTGACCCTGTTTCAGCAACATGGCAAACCAACGCACTTGTAGATCTTGTAATGGCCGTTTCGGTACGACTATGTTTGCAAATAAGACTCGGTTCATTGCAGATTCTGAGACCAGTGCAAACTCTGCAAAGCAACCCAACTAATTGATGCACTAACTCAGAGAGACAACACTCTCGAGGAGTTTGT
The DNA here is from genome assembly GCA_032716605.1 of Paralithodes platypus. NCBI lineage: Eukaryota > Metazoa > Arthropoda > Malacostraca > Decapoda > Lithodidae > Paralithodes > Paralithodes platypus. The sequence continues at coordinate 39,613,354 of CM064514.1, forward strand.
GACAGCTAATGTTGGAAACGAAACCCCTCCCCCAGCTGAGAGCATCACGAACAGCAATGATTCATCCCTCCTAAATACAAATGGTCACCTGTCCCAACTAACTCTGATTTGCCCCAACTGCCCCAACAGGATACAGACTTCCAGCCAATGGTGTGAGGAAAACCATGAATAAATTCTTCATTGCAATCACAACGACAAATAGGTACCAGATCCTTGCTGATGACACGGCCGACGAGAATGAGGACACAAGGTTGGTTGGTGACTCATTAATACAAGGCCAACTGATAGAGTTCTGCGGTAGGGCTCCAAATAACAGAAAACGTTTCTGTATCCCAGGTGGCAGAATCGATGACATGACGGCGGCCAAAGATGATATTGCTGCAGGTACCACAGAAATATCCTGTTTGTGATCCATGCAGGTACTAATGATGTGCTGCATAAGACTAGATCGGAGGACCTGCTGGCAGAATACCGCAAGCTGATCCAGCAGTATAAGAAAAGCAGCAAACAATATTATTCCTTCAGGTGTTCTCCCTAAAATGGAAGCTGAAGATGACTTCTACAACAGGGCCTTCAGCCTCAACAGTTGTCTCCGGTCACTTTGCCTTCGCAAAGGGATTGGGTTCACAAATTTATGGGATCATTATTTCAGGCAGCCTCATCTGTTTGCCAGAGATGGCCTCCACCTAAATTCTGTGGGAGCCGCTAGTCTCGGCAGGCTACTTAACGACGCAGTCCATGATTTTCGCCAAAAAAACGAATTCGCTCAGGGACAATCGTGAGGTTCACCCTAAGTGAAAGTAAATCACCCTCATCATCAAAGAAGCCCCACAGAAAACAGAACCCAATCAAAGTATTCTTTACTAATGTCCGGATATACTCCGTAACTCATTCTCAGACTTGTAAGAAATTGCATATACTGAAAATCATGATATTATAGGAATAACAGAATCCTGGTTCAACATCGAGAATCAAGATTTCTTAGCAGAATATTCACTGACAGGCTATAATATGTTCGAATGTAGTAGAAAAGACAGAAATGGAGATGGTGTTTTACAATACGTCAAAGAAAGTCTTCATCCTGTATTTGCATCCATTTGGACAATAAATCATATTGATGCAATTTATGTTATTTTTAAACTGCATCACACGGCAAGGTAACCTTGTGACTAATTTACCGGCCCAACCATCAATTATTGACTCGGAATTATACAACCAAATAGTAGAGATAAGTAATAATCAAAATGTGGTAATTCTTGGTGATTTCAATTTGCCAATGACTAAATGGGGCGAACCCATAACGTCACACACGGGACAAGATCTCTATACAAATTTACTGGAAAGCTCACTATATCAGCTTGTCAACTCCCCCACGCATGGCAACAATATTCTTGATCTCATCCTCACAACGAAAGATGAGTGTAGTAAACCAAGTCGTGGTAGGCGATGAATTTAGTTCAAGCGATCACCGCTCAATAACCTTCAACATGAACATTGATAGCGTCAAATCAAACGAAAACCAGGAAAAATTACTAAATTTAAGACAATCTGACTTTCACATGCTGAAAAAAACATCCTCAATTCCACCAACTTGAGTTTCATAAACCAGCAAACCGATATAGAGAAAATCTGGGAAACGTTCTCAAACATATACAGTATAATAATGCTGTAGAATCTTGCATACCAGTCCAAAACAGACGTTCAAATCGAAATAATAAACGTAAATGGTGGAACAAGGATATCAAAGATTGTCTAGCTGCAAAGAACTCGCTCATGAAGCTTTCTACCAGACCAAATGTCAAAATCAAAGGGAAAATTTCACCAATCTTCGGTATGAACAACATATTGCGAATTTAAGCAAGTCAAATCCAAAAGAGTTTTATAGCTATATCAGAAGTAAAAAATAGTAACCTCGACAATTGGCCCACTAGTTGACGAAAAAGGGGAACAAATTGATGATGTAACTCATTCTATCTATCTATCTATATGCTCAGGCCCAATCCCCATTTTGGGGGTAGCCGACTCAAGACAGAGCAAGAACAGGGAAAACATAAAAACAACGTAAAACAACAAATAAACACAGATACAAAGCACAAACTCACACACATTAACATTGAGTAACATTCTTAATAACTTGTTTGCATTAGTGTTTACTGAGGAAGATATTAACTCTGTTCCTCATATTCCGCCAGTTCACATTAACAACTGCAATGCCCTATACAACTTTGACATTACGAACGCAGATATATTCGATGCAATATTAAAACTAAAACCCAACAAATACCCTGGACCCGATTTTTGTTTGCCAAAAGTCATTATAGAAGTAAAGGATGAAATTTCAAAACCACTAACCCTTCTATTTAACAAATCAATACAAAACAATAAAGTCACAAAAGATCGGAAACTAACTAATGTAACGCCTATTTTTAATAAAGGAAATAAAACCCTGCCTGGCAACTATCGCCCAATAAGCCTCACCTTAATTATATGCAAGCTGCTCGAAACAATAGTCCAAAATAAAATTGTATGCCATTTAGAAAATTATAAAGGACTCGCAACATGGTTTCCGAAGTAAGCGCTCATGTCTGACAAACCTTCTTGATTTTTTCCACAATATCTTAAATATATATGACGAAGAAAAAGCAGTAGACATCGTCAAACTAAATTTTCAAAAAGCATTCGATAAAGTGCCCTATAATAGACGGATAGAAAATCCTCAAATTGGATAAATGCTACAAGCGGTGTACCACAAGGCTCAGTTCTCGGTCCAATTTTTGTTCTTATAATATTATATATTAATGATACTGATGATGGGCTATCATGCAGAATCTCGAAATTTGCTGATGACACAAAAATTGCAAGCAAAGTAAACTCGCCGTCCCACATACAAAAGATTCAGAATGATCTAGACAAGCTATCAAACTGGGCTCAGAAATGGCAGATGAATTTCAATATTGTGTTACGACCTGGCACTCGGGTACACAAGGGCTCTCAATCAGGACTCGAGTACGGCTCGCTGCCACAACGGAAACACACGATCCCAACCCCTGAGTACTGCCAGCCGAACAAAAAACACCAATACCCTCCAGAGTTCAATCTGCTATAACGGGGTATACAAGAACTCGGTACTAGTGTTCAACAACAGACTAATAAAGAGACAGGAATTATCTAGTCTGGTCAACAATCAAACAATGAAGTAAGAAACAACAACACCAAAGAATAGTGTTGGCCGAAGCCGAAGTAATCCACCCTTGACTAAGAACTTAAGAAGTCCTCCACCCTCTACTTCGGATCGGCACTATTACGTTACGTTAATTAATAGTCCTTAAGCATCGAGAAGGAATCTTCTGAAAAAAGTTAGATGCTTCTCGGATGCTCGTAAGAAGTACGTATCGGATTTTGAACAGTAATTCAATAAGCAAAAACACTGGCAATTAAATACTATTAAAGGTTTAAATTGGCATAAGAATAATTAAAAGAATATGCAATAGTAAATGGCAAACATTAAAAAGAAGTACTCCGCAAATGCAACGGCAATAGCCTACTCGGATTGTGCTCGTGGGCCACTAATCACTAAAGTAGCCAAGCTTGCAACACATGAAATCAATAGTGCATAAACAATATCATACATAAGGAAAGCTTCAATACTATTCTGTATCTACTAATCGAGTAAAGTCTAGCTGGGGTACTGTGGGCAAAAGGTAGCACTGACTGAGCAAAAACGGCTCGTAGCCTAGCGAAGTCCTCACAACTGTTTAAAGTATTACGTTAAAACTGACAAGTGCACTTTGAGAAATCCAGATCCCTTGTATCTGGTTTTCTCCCGGCTCCTTGACAAAGTAAACACAAACTGTTAATAAAATACAGGGTGGTTAGGCTCTTGCCCTCACGCACTGTAAATTATTAACTCAACACAGTCAGCCGCGAAGACAACCTAGGCTTCACTGAACCGAAACGAGTATGCAGGTTTATCGCTTAACCACTGCATCAAACAACAACTCGTAACACAGAAAAGCCTTACCCCAGTCTAGCATTACCTAGACCAGCAGAAACAGGAATAATAATAATAACACACAGGGAAATGCATATACAAGTGCAACAAACATAAATCAATCCTATTCTAAGTTAACCCTTCCAAAATAGGCTATCTAATAGGCATGTATCTCGTGAGAACTCAAGCGATAATACGTTGGCTGACTAGCTCTGCACCAACGGGACCATGGAAGTTAAACAGGCAGGGAAAAGAGGAGATAAGAATGTAAGGTAGTAAAGAAAGTTCACATCAGTCAGAAGAATATTTATAGTTAGCAAGGGAAATGAGAAGTCGCTCTGCCTAATGAGTTCTGACGAAAAAATGGCTAGACTTCCCTTTTTATACCCGGCCCTCTAGTGAGCCCAATGTGAACTACTAAGGATCGCCCACTGACAACCATTACGTAATTTCTCTCTCTCTCCTCTGGGATAGACAAAGGCTCCCCTAGCACTGAGGGGAGGGGGGAGTGCTAGTGAGTTAGGCCCACCTCCCGCATGGCGCACCCACTGACCCCCAACTGTGGCTGCTGCTTCTCCCATCATTACAAATAAGTTTTACACACAATACTTATAACTAATGATATAAAATAGAACTCGTTGACTCAGATGAAAACAAAATACATATTCATATTACTTATAGTACAACGGCTCACATGAACTAAGTTAGGAAACTCTACATAGACTACAGCCAAAGTTCCTGCCCTGACGATCCTAGCGAGAGTGGGGCATGACTAGGCGTTCTGTACAGCATGCTCACATGTGGACATGCGTCACACCTCCCCCAAGATTTTACTCGCTCAACCCTGAGCTAAAATCTGACAAACACAGAACCCCATCAAGCCCCTCACACCCAGCGACCGCATGGCACTAAAACAAAGCTGAGTTTATCACCAAAACACATCTTATTATTAAAAAAAAAAAATCACATTTTATAACTCCTCCCAACAATAGCAAAAAGACACAATATCATGCTCCCAGAGCGAGCTTACAGCAGCTCAGCCGTTTGATAGTTCGTGGACTACTCAAACTCTATAGGCTATACAAACTTATACAATTACCTATATCAAAAGAAAGAGTTTTTATATGATTTTTATATTTTAATATGTTTTTCCCGGCTGCACTATAAGGGCAGCCTATTTTCCTCCACTCAAACCCACACACCTGTGATAGCCTACGACTGATCATCCACCCTTGATAAACAATCCGCGATCACATTGTCACATCCAGCAATATGACGGATGTCCAGGTTATACTCCTGCAACATCAAAGACCACCTGGTCAGTCTCATGTTGCGATTGTGAAATTGATTCAGGAATCTCAAAGGGTGATGATCAGTGTAGATAACCACGACAGGGCCATAGGCTGGAACATACACCTCGAAGTGCCTGAGCGACAGCACAATCGCCAGTAATTCCTTTTCTATTGTAGAATAGTTCTTTTGTGCAGCATTGAACTTCTTAGAAAAGAAACTTACTGGGTGTTCCACACCTTCATTGTCTGTCTGTAGCAAGACGGCACCAGCCCCTACACCACTAGCATCTGTTGCCAGCTGAAAAGGCCTGTTAAAGTCTGGGACCCTGAGTATCGGGTGAGTACATAGCAAATGTTTCACCAAAGTGAAAGCCTTTTCACACTCAGGTGCCCACAAACACTTTTTGTCTTTAGATTACAAATCTGTGAGAGGTGCCAACACCGTTGAGTAACCTTTTATGAAGCGTCTGTAGTAGCCTATCATACCCAAGAATCTCATAATCTGCTTCTTGGTTGTTGGGTGCGGAAATTTATTGATAGCCTGTACCTTGTTCTGAGGAGGGCACACCTGTCCCCTTCCCACTACAAACCCAAGGTACTGCACAGTGGTTTTTACGAAGTCACACTTTGCCAAATTTACTACCAGACCTGCTTCACTAAGTTTCCGGAACAAGGTCTCAAGGTGCTCACAATGGCTCTCAAAGTCGTCATCATAAATGATTACATCGTCCAAATATACGGTGCAATTTGGAATGTCCTTTACAATTTCATTCATCAGGTTCTGAAACGTTGCTGGTGCATTCTTAAGTCCGTAAGGCATAACATTGCACCGGTAGGTACTCCCGTCCACAACAAAACCACATACCTCTTTAGCACGCTCGGACAAAGGTACTTGCCAGTAATCTTTTACTAAATCTACTTAAGACAAAAAACGAGCATATCAATTTTGTCAACACTATCATCAACCCGAGGAAGAGGATATGGGTTAGTTGGAGTCAAACCGTTTAACCTACGGAAATCAATACAAAAGCGTACCTTGCCATCTGGCTTAGGCTGCAGTGTTACGGGGGAAGTCCACTTAACTGTGCCTTTCTCTATCAACCCTCTCCCAAGCATATACTCCAACTCATCCCTCAGAGCCGGTAGTTTTATGGGGGGCACACGGTACGGGATTGACTTAAAGAGTAGATGGTCCCCCACGTCAACATCATGCATAGCCTGAGTAGTGAGGCCTGGGTGTTCAGCAAATACAGTGGGGTATGAACCGAACAACTGACGGATAGCATCAAACTGCGGCTCAGGCAAATGAGCTATAGCCTCGTCAGCCCTTAGGCTCGAGTTCCCCGCCCACTGATCCGCTGAAACATGTTGATCCCAGCTATCCTCCTCTGAAGCTTGACTGTCCCCCTCTCCTTCTCCACCACGGCCGCAACAAGCCAACACAGGGACAGTGAGAGGCTCAGAGGGGCGCCTCACATACTCTTTAATAAGGTTCACGTGACATAACTGGTTCTTTTTTCTCCTGTCTGGAGTGGCAACAAGGTAATCTAAGTCTGAAATTTTTTCTACAACTTTATAAGGTCCAGTGTACTTCGCAGAGAGGGGGTTACCAACCAAAGGCAACAAAATTAATACCTCTTGTCCTACAGTGAACTTCCGGAGCCTCACTTTGCGATCATACCTGTCCTTCATCAAAGCTTGTGATTCTGTCAAATTTCTACCTGCCATCTCCAGACTCTTAAGCATGCGCTCACGGCTTTCAAACACATACTTTAATAATGGACAAGGCTGCACAGTCCCCTCCCAATCAGCACAATAACACCTGAGCATGCTTTTAAGTGTAGCATGCCACCGCTCAAGCACCCCTTGACTCTCAGGGTGATATGCTGACGATACTACTGCTCGTATCCCATGCTGTTGCATTGTTTGCTTGAACATGTTGGAGGTGAAATTAGATCCCTGATCAGACTGAATCTCCTCCGGGTACCCATACCTTGAGAAGTACCACAACAAGTTACTGACTACCGTCTTAGCCATTCCATTTTTCATAGGGTATGCATCGGGGTATCTAGTGGCAACATCCATTATGGTTAACAAAAATTTATTTCCAGCCTTAGTGGGAGGGAGTGGACCAACCATGAAAACAATAATTTTACTAAAGGGTGGCCCAATCACAGGAATAGGGTGTAACGGAGCCTTAGGAATAACTTGGTTCGGTTTCCCGACACGTTGACAAATATCACATGAGTTTATCCATGACTGCACATGAGACTTCATCCCCGGCCACCAAAACAATTTCCCCAAAGGCGCCACCGTTTTTCTCACCCCTAGATGTCCTGCCAGTGGTGTGTCATGCGCCAACCTCAGTAGGCTATCCCTGCACTCCCGTGGCACCACCAACTGGTCCACTACTCCGGACCCCTTTTGCCAACTACGTTTAGGGTCTTGAAAACGCCTATAGAGGATGCCTTTTAAATAAAAAAAATCTCCTGGCTGTGCATCGCCGTCCTCGTCGAGCTCTACAGCTCCATTAGCACACGTTTGGAGCTCAGGGTCCTCTAGTTGCAACCGACGTATATCTGAGGTGCCAAGCGATCTAACTGCTCCCGGAGCAATGCATGACCTTCCCCGATACTGGGCTGCTCCCTCTGTCTCTCTCGATGTACATAACGTTGCTGTCGTGGAGACTCGTCATGCCCAGCCTCGTCACTCTCGATGACAGGCCCAGGGGCTACTCCAGAATTAAGTAATGGTGCTAATACTGAATCACCCAGGAGAGCCGCCGAGTCAAAACTCTTAAAACCAACTCCAGCTTTAGCCTCCTCCTGTTGATCGTTCCTCCGCTGGTCTGAAGACGGAGGACTAGGCTGTGACACTTTAGCTGCCCGAGCTCGGGTGACAACACACGCCATGGGTTGTGTCTGGCACCGCTCGACCCACTCTTGCTCTTCCCTACTCACGTCGGCCGGCCTCTCGGCAACGACTAAGGGTAGAACCTCAGAAGCGGGCATTGCAAAGTCGTTGCCGAGAAGAAGGTCGACGCCCTCCACTGGGAGTTTCTCCACAATCCCGACATCCAATTCACGTGCCACACTATCCACCTCCAACTCCAACCGCACCAGCGGGTATGACCGAGTTGCATTAATACCCTGCACCACTACCACCCGAGCCGCGTTTATAGGGTAGCCAGTCAAGTTTTTCATCAGAGTCTGGGAAGCACCTGTATCACGCAAGACCTCTGCTCCATGCTTGCGCCCCACCCACATCACGCAACCCCGCCCTCTATGGTCGCAAAAAACATCCTGAGCAGGGTTCGAGCCTCCCAGGTGCTTCTGCATTGGCTGTGCCTCAGCCTCTGACGAACTGCCCCGGGCAAACTCAGATGACTTCGGAGACACACCAATGTTGCAGGCCAAAGACACAGCTGCTGTAGGTGGGTTGCTAGGACAGACTCTTGCAAAGTGCCCCTTTTTATGACATTGATAACACTCCAACTCCCCTTTGGGCTTCCCTTGGTACTGGGAAGGGCCCGGCCCCTTCTTAAATGGGACGGTGCTAGTCTTGTGGTCAGTCTTGGTATCATGGCTCTTGTACTTGTTTGCATAAGGTATATCACTAACTCGGGGGGGGTGGGGCGTCACGCCCCTTGTTACCTGCCTCACTATGCTGGGCATACCCGCACCCACGAATTAGTGATAGCCGGAGGTCAGCCATCTCAGCTGCCTCCTGTAGAGTTTTTGGGTTCTTTTCTTTAATAGTTAAAGTCATTTCTGCACCAGTACACTTATAAAACTGCTCGAGCAGAAACAGCTCAGTCAACTGTTCGGCCGTCTCAGCTTTCTCAGAACGTGTCCAGTTTTTAAGTGCATCTTTTAAGTCCCGGGCATGTTCAAGAAAGGTCGCCTCCCTAGTCTTTGTAACACCCCGAAACTTCAATCGATATGTTTCCGGTTGCAACTCGTATGCCCGTAGGACAGCTCTCTTCAATTCTGGGTAGTCAATGCAAGACTCTAAAGGCAGTGCATCATAAGCCTTCAGACCCTTACCCGTAAGTCTTGAGGAGACTAGAGCTGCCCACTTCTCTTCAGGCCAATTATGCTCCCTACACTTCTTCTCAAAACGATTAAAAAATTCTGTGACTTCAGTTTCACTAAATACCGGCACCAATTTGACTAATTGGGCCAAGGACTGTTCTCTTACTTGGCCCTCACGGCCCATCCGAGTCCCTGTCGACTCTGCACGAGTCTTATCTAAATCCAATTTAGCACAATATTTCTCCGAGTCGTACCTAAGCTCAGCCTCATGCCTCCTAACCTCAATCTCCTGCCTCCTGGTCTCATTCTCCTGCTTCCTAGCCTCAATCTTAGCAAGCTCAAGTCTAAATACCATATCTGGAGACAGGCAGGAAGAGGGAGCTGCCACTACTGAAGGAGGGGGGCAAAAACTGGGGAATCACCATGTGCACCACCCGAGGGCACTCCAATCTGCCAATTCTCATCCCTCTGTGGGAGAGTGCTAACCTCCGGTAACTGAGTGGACGGCACTGTGGGAGTCGAGTGAGAGGGGATCTGGGGAGGAACCCCCCCAAACGCCCTCTCCTCCGAAACCCCATGTCGCCCACGCAACACCCAGGAAATCAGCTCCCCCTTGGACATCCCTACTACATTGGAAATGCCCAAAACCTTGGCTATCAGGTGCAAGCCACAAACATCCACCCCAGTCAGCCTCTCCTCCGTCACGTGGTACCGCTTACTCACAAAAACTCTAGCATCCTCCTCACTGGTTACTAACGGCACACACCTTCAAATGGCATCTCTCGCTCATCGTCAGTGCTAATGCACAACATACTGAAGTCCAGAAAAAAATTCTCGAGACAAAAGTGTTAAACTTCCTATGCAAGCACTAATTACTAAATTAACTGGAGTCTCTTAAATGCTTTACTAATTGCCATACAAAAAAATATTCTTCAATATGCACGCTAAAATACAAACAAGCAAATGTTGTACAACTCTGCAAAAATGTATACTGTTCACAAAATCCTAAGCAAGGTCGCCATTTGTTACGACCTGGCACTCGGGTACACAAGGGCTCTCAATCAGGACTCGAGTACGGCTCGCTGCCACAACGGAAACACACGATCCCAACCCCTGAGTACTGCCAGCCGAACAAAAAACACCAATACCCTCCAGAGTTCAATCTGCTATAACGGGGTATACAAGAACTCGGTACTAGTGTTCAACAACAGACTAATAAAGAGACAGGAATTATCTAGTCTGGTCAACAATCAAACAATGAAGTAAGAAACAACAACACCAAAGAATAGTGTTGGCCGAAGCCGAAGTAATCCACCCTTGACTAAGAACTTAAGAAGTCCTCCACCCTCTACTTCGGATCGGCACTATTACGTTACGTTAATTAATAGTCCTTAAGCATCGAGAAGGAATCTTCTGAAAAAAGTTAGATGCTTCTCGGATGCTCGTAAGAAGTACGTATCGGATTTTGAACAGTAATTCAATAAGCAAAAACACTGGCAATTAAATACTATTAAAGGTTTAAATTGGCATAAGAATAATTAAAAGAATATGCAATAGTAAATGGCAAACATTAAAAAGAAGTACTCCGCAAATGCAACGGCAATAGCCTACTCGGATTGTGCTCGTGGGCCACTAATCACTAAAGTAGCCAAGCTTGCAACACATGAAATCAATAGTGCATAAACAATATCATACATAAGGAAAGCTTCAATACTATTCTGTATCTACTAATCGAGTAAAGTCTAGCTGGGGTACTGTGGGCAAAAGGTAGCACTGACTGAGCAAAAACGGCTCGTAGCCTAGCGAAGTCCTCACAACTGTTTAAAGTATTACGTTAAAACTGACAAGTGCACTTTGAGAAATCCAGATCCCTTGTATCTGGTTTTCTCCCGGCTCCTTGACAAAGTAAACACAAACTGTTAATAAAATACAGGGTGGTTAGGCTCTTGCCCTCACGCACTGTAAATTATTAACTCAACACAGTCAGCCGCGAAGACAACCTAGGCTTCACTGAACCGAAACGAGTATGCAGGTTTATCGCTTAACCACTGCATCAAACAACAACTCGTAACACAGAAAAGCCTTACCCCAGTCTAGCATTACCTAGACCAGCAGAAAACAGGAATAATAATAATAACACACAGGGAAATGCATATACAAGTGCAACAAACATAAATCAATCCTATTCTAAGTTAACCCTTCCAAAATAGGCTATCTAATAGGCATGTATCTCGTGAGAACTCAAGCGATAATACGTTGGCTGACTAGCTCTGCACCAACGGGACCATGGAAGTTTAACAGGCAGGGAAAAGAGGAGATAAGAATGTAAGGTAGTAAAGAAAGTTCACATCAGTCAGAAGAATATTTATAGTTAGCAAGGGAAATGAGAAGTCGCTCTGCCTAATGAGTTCTGACGAAAAAATGGCTAGACTTCCCTTTTTATACCCGGCCCTCTAGTGAGCCCAATGTGAACTACTAAGGATCGCCCACTGACAACCATTACGTAATTTCTCTCTCTCTCCTCTGGGATAGACAAAGGCTCCCCTAGCAATGAGGGGAGGGGGGAGTGCTAGTGAGTTAGGCCCACCTCCCGCATGGCGCACCCACTGACCCCCAACTGTGGCTGCTGCTTCTCCCATCATTACAAATAAGTTTTACACACAATACTTATAACTAATGATATAAAATAGAACTCGTTGACTCAGATGAAAACAAAATACATATTCATATTACTTATAGTACAACGGCTCACATGAACTAAGTTAGGAAACTCTACGTAGACTACAGCCAAAGTTCCTGCCCTGACGATCCTAGCGAGAGTGGGGCATGACTAGGCGTTCTGTACAGCATGCTCACATGTGGACATGCGTCACAATTGATAAATGCAAAGTGCTCCACATCGGCAGTAAAAATAAAAGCGCAAACTATTCGACTAAGGAATTCAACTAAGGAACGTAAATAAAGAAACGGACCTTGGAGTAACTGCAACAAGTAATTTAAAACCTTCCCAACAAATCGCTGAAGTTGTCAAAAAAAAAAAAAAAAAATATTGGCTTTATTGGGAGATCTTTTGAATACAGATCCGAAAACGTTATATGCATTTTATATAATTCATTAGCTCGTCCGCATTTGGAATATTGTGTCCAGTTTTGGTCGCCATACTATGTAAAATACATTGAAAAACTAGAGAGAGTGCAACGGAGAGTAACTAAAATGATTCCCAGACTAAGAAAGAAACCGTATGAGGAACGACTAAAAGAGTTAAACCTATTTACTCAAACTGCAGAATGAGAGGGGACCTAATCCAAGTCTTTTAAAATTATCAAAGGCCATGACAACATGGATGCAAGTAAGTACTTCACACTATATAATTCAAATTACACAAGAAAACATGGTTACAAAATTGTTGGAAAGACGTTTCATTCACGCGAAGCGAAGAACTTCTTTTTCAACAGAGTGTTCAACTTGTGGAATAAATTGCCTAGAAGCGTTGTAGAGTGCCAGTTCAAAAATTAAAATATCGACTTGACAAATATTTTGCCATGAACCCGCGACTGACTGCGTTTGTGCCCAAGTAATGTGACCAGTTTAGTATCGCACATAGTAATATAATTTAATTTTTCAGACCACAGTCATTGTGGAGATGAAGACCTTCAGTTTGATTTTTTTTTTTACAAGCCGCCTAGTAAGGATCAGTAGGTCTGTTGTTGCTTGCTTTCCTGTGTATTCCTTTGTATACCGGCGACGGCCTTTAATTTTATTCTGGCTATTATTAGATGATTTTATTCAATTTAAATAAGGCCTCCAGCAATTAACAGGCTTCGAACTATCTCACTTAACCCTTTTTCCTTCCACATATCTTTCTTAAGCTGTATAAAATCGTCTAAATATAGCTAAATAGAATTAAAAAGACGTAGCCGGTACAAAAGTGGTTAACACTCTCTCCTAAATTTCTACAGAATCTTTGACACAAGCAAAAATAAAAATATACAAGCTACGCAGATCCTTGAAGATAAAGTGACACCCTAGCCTTCAAGAGGAGAGCCATCAACCTTCATAGCTTCCTCCTAAGCTGCCATAACTTTCTGATAAGCCGCTCCTGAAATGGCTCTTCAACTGGGATTTAGGGGGTAGTGATTGTTTTTAGGTCTATGTATTGGCAAAACAATTCCGTCTGTGTACTCATACCTCATGCTTCCCAGTACCCTGGAAAGAAGCAAACATCCATCCAGTTCCTAAAAAAGGTGCCTCTTTAGATCCATCAAACTACAGACCAATAGCTATAACTTCCACTCTTGGTAAAGTCTTTGAAATTATATTAAATAATCACATAATTAAGCATCTTGAGAATAATAAATTAATCAGTGATATGCAATATGGTTTTAGACGATGTCGATCAACTGCAGACATGCTTTGCCTTCTTATGCATCAAATCAACCAAGCTACAGACCAACATGGTGAAACACATACAATAGCACTGGATATATCAAAGGCATTTGATAGAGTCTGGCATCAATCCTTATTGTCGAAGATGTCACACTACGGCCTTGCATCATTAGTTCCACTAATTTCTTCTTATCTTCATAACAGAAAAATACGTGTAATGGTAGATGGCCTTTATTCTCAATTTCACTCAATATATGCTGGTGTTCCCCAGGGATCAGTTTTGGTCCCAATTCTGTTCCTCATTCATATCAATGATCTCATATCTACCACTCATAATCCAATACATTCCTACGCAGATGACTCAACACTCCACAGTTCCTTCACATTTACCAATTCTTTCACCCAACCCGATCTTATAAATTCAAAAATAAACACTGCAATTTCTCTGAACCAGGACCTTTCTAGAATTAATGGATGGGGACAAAAAAATCTAGTTTCCTTTAATGCACATAAAACCAAATACATTCAATTTTCTAACCGACAGAATCTCACTGACTCCCATATACTTTTTAATGATGTAAATATTCCCACTTCCCCTTGTATTGACATTCTCGGTGTAACATTAACTACTAATTTGAGCTGGCCACATTATGTTAGAAGCATTGCTAAGAATGCCTCTAAAAAACTGGGACTCCTGTACAGAGTTCGAGAATTCTTCACTGACGAGCAGTTGGCCGTAATATATAAAAGTCATGTGCGTTCTCAGATGGATTACTGTTCACCTCTGTGGGGTGGAAGTGGAGTGGTTGCATTGAGGCAGTTGGACAAAATTCAAAATAAAGCTATTAGATTAATCAATAACCCTGCAATCACACAGGACCTTCCTACATTATCCATACGAAGAAACGTTGCATCCCTTGCATTATTCTACAGATATTTTCACAGCAATTGTTCCGAGGAACTTGCTTCAATTGTGCCGCCTCTCCACATCTTTCCCCGTAGAACTAGGGCAGCTGAGAGCGCCCATGAATTTACACTTTCTCCTCCACAATGCAGAACTTCTGCTTATCAGAATTCATTTATCCCCAGAGCTACTACTCTTTGGAATTCACTTCCCTCGAATTGCTTTCCACAAACTTACAATCTACAAATGTTTAAATCCAGTTGTTACAAACATTTTATGAATGGAGGATGCCTTTAGGCACATGGACCTTATTGTTTTATCTGTGTTTTTCCATCCTCCGTTCAGTGCCTCTTTAAAAAAAAAAAAAAAAAAAAAAAAAAAAAAAAAAAAAAAAATCCCCGCTAGACCTCCATCAAGCTTCAAATAACACCCCCTAGACCCCCTTTCAAGATAATGTGTAAATTTTTCGGTAGAAAATGTCCCGGCCAAAGGCCGATTTCTTTTGAAATGACAGGCTCGCTATCGTTCGCTAGGAAAAATTGACACCTACTGTAAATAGCACGAAAGGGTATATTTTCAAAGACATGGGGCGCAAGGTATTAAAATCGACACACTAATGGGGCAAACATCTTAAAATCTGAAAACTAATGGGGCTAAACATGAGGGAGAAGGGGATCTACAAAAGCGACCCATCTCTCCTGAACTTTATTCGGGCGACTATTAGACAATTGTATGCAGTTTAGAAAAGGACCTCCCGCCATTAACAGGCTCAGAACAATCTCACTTAACCCTTTTAACTGCCTCAGATCCTCCTGCACACTGCGCACAATCGTCTAAACATAGCTATAATAAGATTTAAAAGAAGCCACCGGTACAGAAGGAGTTATGACGCGCTGTAGCCGTTTATTCTGACTATCATTAGACGATATTATTCGGCTCAGGTAGGATCTGTGGGTGTCAGAGGCCTAATTGACTCGAGGTCCTTCCTAAACTGCATAAAATCGTGCAATGAGCCATAAAATATCATAACATATAAAGTCGTAGTCATGTACGTAATCTTTAACTGTCTTGATGGTGTAATGGTTAGAGTTTAAGATCTATATGTGGTAACCCAGATCCGAATCCCGGGAGGATTATATGCTTTCATTGATTTAATTGGGAGGTGTTAATTAGGTGTTGTGCGTGAAATAATACATTAGATTATTCCTCAAGGTCCTTCCTAAACTGTATAAAATCGCGTAATGGGCCGTAAACTATCATAAATTCCTCCTTATCCTACACAACTTCCTGATAAACCTTCCTCGAGGTCCTTCCTAAACTGCATACAATCGTGTAATGAGCCATAAACTATCATAAATTCCTCCTAAGCATTCACAACTTTCTGATAAACCGCACCTGAAACGGATCCTCCACTGGGATTAAAACATTCATCACCCTAAGGAGATAACCCTTTAAGGGGAAGTAGTAGGTTTTTCTGAACCGCCTTCTCCCTCATGATTAGCCCCATTAATTATGAGATTTTAAGACGTTCGCCTCACTAGTTTGAAGATTTTAAAACCTTTCGCTCCATTGTTTTGTTAATTTTAAGACCATTCGTGCCATTTAAGTGTCGACGAGCGGTAGCGAGCCTGTAATAATAAGTGGAATCGGCCTTCGGCCGAGATTTTTTTTTACCGAAAAATGGACAAATGTATGTTATTTGTTCTTCTTTTTAAGCTTCGTGGAGACCTAGCAAGGAAACTAAAAACTCAATTGTTGAATACATAGATAGGCCAAAACATATGATAACGTCCCATTTAACTGTTGCTGCTTCAAGTCCAGACATAAATCATATTTATTGCCGGCCAAATACAGGCAGTGGCAGTCGAGTGATAAAAGGGAAATACGAGGCAGACTTCACACTATTTATTGATGGCCAAATACAGTCAGTGGCAGTCGAGTGATAAAAGGGAAACACGAGGCAGACTTCACACTATTTCATTACATTATCATATTCGATATTTGTTTCTCAATACAAGCCTCAATGCACTGGAAAAAGTTGTTACTGATTGCTTATGTGATATATAATATTGTATGATTAATTAAATACTGTATATACTGCATATAGAAAGGGTACAGATACAAACCGATAGGCAGACAGACAGCTAGATATATATATATATATATATATATAGGCAGACAGACAGCTAGATATATATATAGAGAGAGAGATAGATAGATAGATAGAGATAAGTAGAGATAGATAGAGATAAATAGATAGATGTCGATAGATACACAGACAGACAGACAGACAGGCAGACAAACATTTACATAGATAGATACAGATATATATAAATAGACATAGATATACTGTAGATAGACATATAGATATGACTAAACAGGAACAGTCTCTCACATTACAATCCTTTCATCACTATAGACATGATACAAACTCGTCATTATTACATAGGTACTGCCAAAGCTAGGTTAAATAGTTTATAGTTAGCTAGAACCAATAATTGCCTTCTAATGTATGATATCTTGTCTTGCTATTCATCTTAATACACAGCTTTATCTTCGTCGTTCCCGCCTTTTCTTCTTCCTCCTCCTCCTCCACGTCAGTCTTAAAGGAGAGATGGGTCGTTTTTCTGGCCTCCCTTCTCCCTCATGTTTAGCCCCATTAGTTTTCAGATTTTATGAGGTTCGGTCCATTAGTTTGGCGATTATAAGACCTTTCGCCCAATTTCTTTGTCAATATTAAGGCTTTTAGTGTCATTTAGGTGTCGAGATTTTCCTGGCGAGCAACAGCGAGCCTGTCATTTTTGAGGAACCGGCCTTCGGCATTGACATTTTTCTATGACATTTTTTATAAATTTGTCTTAGAGTTATTTTTTTGGGGGGTGGGGGGGGGGGGGGGCGTTTTGTTAAGCTTGATGAAGGTCTATGGAGGAAACTAAAAACAAATATATATATATATATATATACTGTATATATATATATAAAAGAGGAAATAAATATGCACATCCCCATGGTTCATGCACCTCTGTCCCCAGTCAGTCGACGCCCTTCCTCCCAACCAGCCACCTTCATCCATATACTTCCTCACTCCCTCCTTTCACCTCTCTTTCGGTCTACCTCTCCCTCTCTGTCCTTCCATCTCGCTCTCGTACACCTTCTTAGTCATTCTCTCGCTTCCCATACGTTCCATATGGCCGAACCATCTCAAGGTGTTCCTTTTCACACTTTCCAGCACATCTACCTCTACACCACACCTCCTTCTTACTTCCTCATTCATCTGTCTATCCCTCCATGTAACTCCGCACGCACTTCTCAAGTAACTCATTTCCACCCCTCTCACTCTTGGTCTGAGTCTCTTCTCAAACGTCCATGCTTCGCTTCCGTAAGTCAGTGTCGGGATTACCACACTGTCATGCAAGGACTTCTTCACTTCCATACTGACCACCCTATTTCTTGTTACTGCTTTCAGCGTTCCTACAACCCTCTTCCCCTGTTGTACCCTCTCCCGCACTTCTTCATCCATAGTCCCATCTTTACTCAACGCACTGCCCAGATACTTAAAAGAGCTGACGATCTCCATAGCCTGACCGTTCAACTTCACCTCACACTCTGTGACTTCACCCCTTTCGAAGACCATAACCTTGCTCTTCCCCGCATTTACCTTCAAATTCCGTTTTTTCGCACACTGTTCCAAACTCATTTACCAGACCCTGCAACTCCCATTCATTATATCGCTCATCAGAACTGTATCATCCGCAAACAGCAGTATAGGCAGCTTCCACTCATTTCCCTCCCTTTTCAGCGATACATCAATATCCACTGCTCCTCCTAGTATTTCTAACATTGCTCCATTCATATATACAGGGGGCGGTTCGTTCGTGTCCACCACTTCGGGGATCACGGCGTCAGGCAATAGATTGATAGATAGATCCCCACTCAAACGCAATCTTGTTTTTCAGTCTCTAACCCCGGCTTTCTTCTCTTTCTCCTTCACCTGCTTAATCACCCTCCACCTCTTCCTCTTCTCTTCCTTGTGTATCTCCTGATCCTGCTTCACCTTATACAACTATAACAACAAAAACAACAACAAAAACATCAACAACAAGAACAACACCACCACCACCAACAACAAAAACAACAACAGCAACAACAATAACAACTACATCATCAACAACAGCCGCAATAACATCAACAACAACAATAACAGCCCCAATAACAACAACAGCAACATCAATAACAACAACAACATTATCAAAAACAACAGCCGCAATAACAACAACGACAACAATAACAACAACAGCATCTTCCTCTTATCCCTCTCTTTTTAATCTCCTAATCCTCTTCCACCTCCTTCAACCACTCTCCAACAACAACAGCAACAGCAACAACAACAACAACGAGGCAGCAACAACAACATCAACAACAACAACAACGGCATCTCCCTCATGTCCTTCTACCCTCCAACAGCAACAAAGACAGCAACAATACAAATAACAGTGACATCAGCAATATCAACAAATATAACACTAACAACAAGAACAATATAACAACCACAAACACAAAACTAAGAAGATAAAAACAACAACAACAACGTAAGGATAAAACTGCAAACACCTTATTTAAATACCGCTACTTTCTTCTTCTCCTCCATCTTCTCTCTCTCTCTCTCTCTCTCTCTCTCTCTCTCTCTCTCTCTCTCTCTCTCTCTCTCTCTCTCTCTCTCTCTCTCTCTCTCTCTCTCTCTCTCTCTCTCTCTCTCTCTCTCTCTCTCTCTCTCAACATGTACTGTATATACGAGTCTCCTCTTTGTGAATCTCAGAACTCCCATCAACCTCCTTCAACCTACTCTCCTAAAACAAAGAACAACAAAAATACCTAAAACAACAAAAAACAACAACAACAACAACCTCTTCTTGTCCCTCCTTGTTTATATCTTGATCCTTCTCCATCTTCTTTCCAAAAACAACAACAGCAACAGCAACAAGCACAGCAAAACAACAACAATAATAGAAGGAATGGTAACAACAAAATACCATAACAACATTAACAACAAGAACAATACCACCATTATCACCTCCTACAACAAGAACAATACCACCAAAAACACCACCTCCCACAACCACTCTTCAACAACACAATAAACAACAACAATACCACAACCTCCTACAAACACTTTTTAACAACACAATAAACAACAATAATACCACCACCTCCTACAACCACTCTTTAACAACACAATAAACAACAAGAAAAACAATGCCACCACCTCTTACAACCACTCTGCAACACCATAAACAACAAACAACAACAACAGCAATACCACCATCACCCCCACCTCCTACAACCACTCTTCAACAACAACAAAAATAACAACACAACCACCATCACCTCGTACAAACACTTCCCAACAACCACAATACTACCAACAATACCACCATCAACCCCACCTCTTACAACCACTGTACAACAACAACAATATCAATACCACCAACACAATCTACAACAACCCTCCAACAACAACAACAACACCTCCTTCAATCATTCTCCAACAGTATCATTGTCAATAATAACAACAACAACAACTACAACACCACCACCACCATCATCTCCTTCATCCACTCTCCAACAACAACAACAACTACTACACCTTCAACCACTCAATAACAACATCCCATCCTTTAACCACTCAACAACAACACCACCACCATCACCTCCTTCATTCACTCTCCAACAACTACCACTCAATAACAACAACAACAACTCCTCCTTCAACCACTCAACACCAACAACACCTCCTCCATCCACTCTCCAACAACAACTAGGCTACTCCTTCAACCACTTAATAACAACAACAAAAACCAACAAAAACAATCCGATCGCCCTCCTCCTCTTCCAAAAGTTGTCCAGAGGAAGTAAAGGTAAAGGAGAAAACTTGAGAGTGTAAGTGGCCAGTTATTTCTGCCCTTCACCCAACTCAATCCTGCTCTTCCTTCTCTGTTTATCTCTGCTTAGTCTTCTTCTCTTCTTCCTTTCTCCCTAGTCTTCTTCTATTCTCCTGTTCCTCCTCCTCTCCCTTCTCTTCCCACGTTATCATCTTTTTCCTCCTTCTCCTCTCCTTTCTCTTCTTAATCTTCTCTTCTTCTGCTCTTCTTCCTTTCTCCCTAGTCTTCTTCTCTTCTTCTGTTCCTCCTCCTCTACCTTGTCTTCCAATGCTTATCCTCTTTTTCCTCCTTCTCCTCTCCTTTCTCTTCTTAATCTTCTCTTCTTCTTCTGTTCTTCCTCCTCTTCCTAGCTTTCTTCTCTTCTTTATTCCTTCCTCCTTCCTCTTTCATCTCTTCCCCAGTTTTCTTATTTGCTTCTCTTCTTCCTCCTCCTTTCTCTTTCCATGTGTATCCTCTCTGGCACCCTAATTCCTTCTCTTCCCAATCTTCTCTTCTTCTCTCCTTCATTCTTCCCTTTTCCTCTCCTTTCCCTTTTTAGCTTTCTCTTCTTCTCCGTTTCTTCCTCGTCTTCTTTCTCTGCTTGGCTTTCTTCTCTTCTCATTCATCCTTCATTCTTCTCTCTTTTTATCATTCTATTTTTCATCTCTTCATCAGTCCCTCTCCTATCCTTTATCTTTACCAATCTTATTCTATCATTCACTCTAATATGTGTTCTAGACTATTCTCTATAGGCTATCTTATTAATCTCTATAATAATTAAACTACGAGCTACTTGTCTTGATCTTAGTGAAAACATCTAATGATAGCCAGAATACAGTCGCGGTCATTAACCCTTTTCAAGATCTGATTACGGATTTCTTCTGTTTTCTGGCTATTATTAGACGATTTTGTTCAGATTAGAATGGGTATATGGAAGTCAGAGGGTTAATTGAGATAGTCTTTACCCTTATGAACCTCACAGATCCTTCCTAAACTGCATAATATCGTCTAATGATAACCAAAATAAATGGTTATAATACGTCATAATCTCCAAAAGGCTGATAGCAAACAATTTCGAAGTTGTATCGGGTTGAACTGAAACTCTTAATTAACCCTTACAGTACCAGCGACGTCTTTTCAATTTATTTGTTGTTATATTTAGACTATTTTGTGCAGTATAAGAAGGATCTGTGGCAGTAAAAAGGGTTAAGGGAGATAGGAGAAGCCTGTTAATTGCTGGAGGACCTTTCTAAACTGAATAACATTGTTTAATAGTAACCAGAATCAAGAATCAAGGTAAAAGGACGTCGCCGGTACAGAAGGGATTAATTGTTTACCTTATATATTATGAGGGAGTTAATTCATATGATCAATTGAAGACTTTATATAAAATACATATTCCTCTCCACCAATCACTCTGTTTATATTTCCATGCATACTGTCAAGGAGTAGCTGGTTCTACCACTATTACTACCGGTACTACTCCTACTACTACTGCTACTACTTCTACTACTACAACTACTACTACTAATAATAATAATAATATTAATATAAATAATAATAATAATAATAATAATATTAATAATATAATAATAATAGCACTAACATTAAATAACTGTAATCAAACATCATCATTATCAAATTAAAATCATCCGAAACATACATACTTACACTAAACAGCATATAAACACTAACCCAAAAGTGCAGTTATGATATTCCCCGTGAGCGTTAATTTCCCTCAGGTAATACTGGCTTTGTTAAGGGGAGACACACCGTTTTTTCTGGATCGCCTTCTCCCTAATGTTTATCCCCACTAGTTTTGAGATTTTAAGACGTTGGTTCCATTAGTTTGGGAATTTTATGATCTTTCACCCCATTTCTTTGTCAATATTTGGACCCTTCGTGCCATTTAGGTGTCGATTTTTTCCTGGCGAGCGACAGCGAGCCTGATATTTTAAGAGAAACCGGCCTTTGGCCGGGAAATTTTTCTACCAATTTTTTTTTTTAAATTTATCTTGAAAGGGGGTCTAGGGGGTGTTTTTCTAAGCTTGATGGAGGTCTAGCGAAAAACTAAGAAATAAAGGAATAACTGAATTGATAGATCAAAGAAAAAACAAAAACAGTCCGTCTCCCCTTAAAATTCTACCTAATTGTTCCCTTTACTGTTGGAAGCTTGGAGTGGAGCAGTTTTACCCGCATTTTTAAAAACCGTTCATTATGAGATTGCTATTTCATTTCTTTCTGTTTGACTTTTACATAGACGTTAACTTTTACTTGCAATTCGAGAAAGGCCTAAAGTTTATATAATCATTATTTGAAAACTGAATTATTTGCCTTCTAATTATGAATATATACATATAGATACACACACACATATATATATATATATATATTATAATTCATATGTAAACTTATATACGAATGTTC
>CM064514.1:39641305-39666305 GCA_032716605.1 Paralithodes platypus
AAAATAGGAAAGAAGAGTAATTGGACAGAGGAAGAACAAGCTGAAAAGTGAGAAGTATAGTAGAAGACTGGAAGTTTTCTGGCTCAACCCAAGTTAAAAACATGCAAGAAAACGTATTATACATGTTTACTGTCCTATTCAATGTGGAAAACAACATATCAAACGTTTGACCACTTTGACATACGGGAAGTCTCCAACAATAATGATAATAATAACAATTACAATAGTTAAAATTATTAAATATATAGCCGACAGCCTAAAACCGTCAAATATATAACTGCAAGTTATTTCACACCTGATCTTTTCAAAATTTTTATTCAAATAAGGGTAGTTTCTGACACGAAAGTCGCTTTTGTACTGACGTCATGAATCATGATGTCATCAATGACGTAATTAAGATATAACTCTAGTATTAAACACCGACTTATTCTTTGGTGCACATCTTATCTGCCCACAACATTTCGTGAGACGTTTATAACTTTGTGAGATATCTTGTTTACAGATAGACAAACAAATACAAAAACGGAGGCGAAAATATATTAATTCGTAATGCCATACAATAACGATGCATATTTCTAAAAACTCCCACAAGAATGATCATAATATAGACTTGAAACATCACACACATGGTACTGAATTAAATATAAGCAGATACACGATTGATAACGAAGGCCATAAAAAGCTAAGTCTGCAGCAAAAAGAAAGACACATACAGCACTAACCAAAAATATAATAATACAAATATACAAAAAATGGAATAAACACATGATACAGACTTAAATAAAGCAGATACAAAACTGATAACGCAGGCATAAAACTCTATGTGTGCAGTAAGAAAAACAAATATAATTGAAATAAAGAGCAATAAATGTGCATCAGGAAGAGGATGTCCTTAGCTCTATCTTATTCATTATCTTGTCGTGCCAGTAATAAGGATTGAAATATAGAGGAATAAACAAAGGTATACTCAGAAAAAGGAATATGCACAATATACTGAATTATGTAATAGCAGATACAGCAAAGATTACGAAGGCCATACAACGCTAAGTGTTCAGGAAAATAAACATTGACATGCAGAGCAATAAACACGCAGCAGGAAGAGGCAGTGCTTGTATCTATCGTGTTCATTATTTTGTCATGCCACTCAGCTGACCACGAAGAACGCTCTGAACATTTCTGAAGTTATATCAGAAACTCAAACAATATAGTGTATATGTGTGTGTGTGTGTGTGTGTGTGTGTGAGAGAGAGAGAGTGGGGGGGTGGATGATTTACATAATTACATACATACACACAATTACAGAGAGAGAGAGAGACTAATATAGAATAAGGTACACTTTAAGATACAAATCCAGGCCCAATTTGAACTATGGAACAGCATAGGCGAACCTAACAAGTGTAAATATTAAGGAGCAGGATTATGTCTCGGCAATTACGCTGCAATTAACTACTTGCGAGTTTCAGGTTATAAGGAAGTTGGAGTCGTAAGCATCCATATTACACCGAAATGCAATAAGTATGTGGGTTTCTGATGGATAAATAGTATGCTGGATTGGGTTTTATGTGTATATAGATGTACTACAATCGTATTCTAGCTGGTAACTATGCTAAATATCCATGTGTACAGCTCCAACTTCCTTATACAACGAAACTCACAAGTGGTCAATTGTGAAGGTGAAGTCCCAAGAGCGTTTCTTGGAGCAATTTTCCACAAACAAGTACTTTTTGCATCATTTCAGGTCATTTTAGCATTATCATCAGCACCTATACTGAAAATAGATGATATAAAGAGGCTTAACTATTTTAAGGGGAGATGGATTGTTCTTCTAGACCCCCTTGTCCCTCATGTTTAGCCCCATTAGTTTTCAGATTCTTAAGATGTTTGCCCCATTTGTTTGTCGATTTTAAGACCTTACGCTTCATTTCTTTCTCAATAGTAACCCGGGAACGGCGCCGAGACTCTTAAGAGGTTTTACTGGGCGAAAGCGACGGGACTCTTAAGATCCAAGGCCTAAGTAAAGCCTTTTAAAAGACCCCAGTGGCACTCAAAACAAAGGAATATAAGATTAAGTGAGGTAATTCCCCTCCATACCTTCTATCACTCCTCCACATGTGTCAACCCCCCCCCCCACTTCAATTATCACCTATTTTGCCTTTTATTCCCTTGTTTATCGGTTTATTTTCCTCGCCAACATCCCCCACCCAGTTTTATGGTCGTGTGTGAAGCATATAGAGATCGTGGCGAGAGAGGCACTTCACTTACAAAGAGCCAGTGTGGATCAAAAGGTGAGAGAGGGAGGTTGTATATTGCACCAGCTCTACTCACATGAATGAACCGGTCGGCAATCATTCGTCTTTTTCACCCCCAAATACTATTCCCACTTGTTTTATTGCTGTTACATGTTAATATCTTCATATTAAACGTAAAATAGGCGCATATGAATAAGTAATAACAATATTTATCGGATAATGAAAATTTTAGTCGGGTGTATGAAAATATCCTCACTTGGCGGGCACTTTCAAATACCATAGGTTCGCCGTTTAAAGGTTAAGACCTTTCGTGCTATTTAGATGTCGATTTTTTTCCCTGGCGAACGAATGTGAACCTGTAATTTTGGAAGAACCGGCCTTTGGCCGGGAAATGTTTCTGCCGAAAAATTTACAAATTAATCAAGAAGGCGGATCTGATGAATGTTTTTTAAGTTTGATGGAGGTCTAGGGAGGAAACTAGAACAAATAATAAACAAATACATAAATGATCAAATAAATAAACCCATCCCCCCTTAAAATATGGCCATACCACAATTGTCCGAAAACATTGCAGGTTTAATATCGTTCTTGTTACACCGCCTTTATGCTGTATACTTTGTTTCTAAATGAGTGGGCGAGACAAAGGGCAAAGCTGCCTGTAACAAGTGTGTCTTTCAAAGTTGAAGGAGTGACATAGAGCCAAATTCAAGGTACAATAGTGTCAAAATGTCTGGACACTTCATCCTGATTCATGCTTATGTTATTGGGTGAGTGTTCTGTGAGCTTAACATATCAATTGTTCAAAATCATCAAATTACACGCGGGGAATAGTTGCAAAATTATTGGTAAATATTTTAACTCACACGAGTCCAAGAATTTCTTCTTCAATCGAGTCGTCAACATGTGGAATGGGCTTCCCCGAGATGTTATAGACTGCAGCACCGTTGATTCCTTTAAACATCGCATAGACAAACACCTCGCCTTAAACCCACAACTAATTGCATTTGTAAATGAATACATGTTTTTTCCCTCTAATATATTACTAACAACTGTCCGCTACTAACATTTAATCCTGCCACGGACATCTGTTCCAGGCAGTCTTCCCTTTCCATTTTTCCCTTACCTACTGTAAACCACTGTTTGGACACTTAACCATCAGTGTTTTGGAGGGCAAGCAGCCATGAGAGGTCGTTGGACCTGTTGTTGCTTGATTTCCTTTGTATTCTCTCTCTCTGTTTATGTTATTGGGTGACAGTGTTGTGGAGCTTAATATATTTTATCCTCTCTCGCTCTCTCTCTCTCTATCTCTCTCTCTCTCTCTCTCTCTCTCTCTCTCACATTTTCTGCTTATTTTATTGGGTGACAGTGTTGTGTGAGTTTAACACACTAGATCCTAGTTCCTTGTTGTCTCTCTCGAGAGAGTGACAGCCTGTTGTTGGGAAGTGGTATATTAGGACTTATCATTTCATAAGACCAGGTTCCTATACTCTGTTTCATTTCATCTGACGGTAAATTGAATCCCATCACATTTGATTTCTCGATAACTAATGGAAAAATAAGAAACTACCATGTCTCTGCTTCATATTTAGACCAAGTATATATATAATATATATATATATATATATATATATATATATATATATATATATATATTTAGACCAAGTATATAAGGGGAGGTGTGACGGAGTGGTCTTGCCACTGGACCGGTAACCCAATGGACCCGGGTTCGAATCCCAATATGTCAATGGGAAGATATTATTGGGATGGAATTTGTCCTGTACCTAGTATCAGTGCATTACCACAGCACACCGAAATGCCAAAACAAAATACTCTCAATGTTCCCTGATTAAATAGCATTGTATGAATATTCCCATATTAAAAAATATGCTACAGGGGGGCAATGCCTAGCGAGTTAATTGCTCAATAGATGGCGTTCTGAGAGTGAGGGTCTGAGTGTGGGGAAAGAGACTGTGAAGCACAGAGGTGAAGCGGCTTCAGAGATGGAGTTGCTTCGAGCCGTGAAGCTTCGCATGTCTCACTCCCTAGACTGGAGCAAGACCTCACGGGCCTCACCGTGTTCAGCGGTAGAGTGTAAAGGCTATCAGCCTATGCCCGAGAGGGAGTACTTGGAATATAGAAGAAAACAAAATATATATATATTTCACTACATTTTCAAAATAACTGAGAAATCTTGATGTGAACTTTGGAATTTACGGTCAGTTGAAGAGAACCAGACTATAGTTAACCCATGTATTCACGAATTAGATGTAGTAGCATTCACTTGATCTTGTTCCATGTTTATGTTATTGGAGAGATGTGTATGTGTTGTGTTTCTAGCCTTGGGAAGTTCTATATTAGGGTTATACAGAGTTCATGTTACCAGCTTCCTAGTTTAAGGGGAGATAGGCCGTCTTTTGGTCGAGTTGTTTTCGTATATTTATTTTGTATTCTAGTTTCCTCCGTAAACCTCTTGGTCTATCAAGCTGAACAAAAATAAACACCCCAAGACCCTCCTTCAAGATTAATTTGCACATTTTTCAATCGAAAAATGTCCCGTCCGAAGGCCGATTCCTCTTAAATTACAAGCTTGCTATCGCTCGCCAGGAAAAAATCGATACCTAAATAATGCGAAAAGTTTTAATATTGACAAAGAAATGGGGTGAAAGGTCTTAAAATCGCTAAACTAATGAGCTGAACGTCATAACATCTGAAAACTAATGGGGCTAAACATGAGGAAGAAGAGGGCCCAGAAAAATGGCTTATCCCCCCTTAACCCATGTACTCCCGATTTAGAGGTAGTAGCATGTTCTGGTTCCTGGTCCATGTTTATGTTATTGGGAGGTCGTGTTGTATCTTCATAACTTATTTACCTGTTGTGTATCAGTCGTTGTCAAATTCTATAATAATAAGGTCTATATTTGATTTTATGATATCAGGTTCCTACCCGAACACATGCTGATCCGACGTTTTGGAGGATTAATGTTATATTATATATATATATATATATATATACCGGGTATATATATATATATATATATATATTATTATTATTATTATTATTATTGGCGATTTGAATTATTTTTGCAATCTTTAAAAAATCGCCCCTAGATACCCTTCAAGATATCAGCTCCTTGATTGCAGTCTCGTTATCGCTCGCCGGGATAAAAAAAAAAATAAAAAATAAAAAAAATAAAAAAAAAAGTCTTATATTTGTCAAACAAATGTGACGAAATATGGGGGGAGGGGGGATTGGAGGGGATGTTGTAAAGGATAGAGTTAACCTTTGAATTCCCATTTTAGATAATTATATCCGTAGTAGTAAGCACTGTATCCTGTTCCCTGTTTTTATTATTGTGGGCCAGTGTCATGTTATTGTAACTTGTGTACCTGTTGTGTTTCAGTCGTTTTGAGGTTAGGTAGTGTCATTATAATATTTGATGATGCCATGTTAACATTTGTAGTTCGGTGTAGTGTTAATATTATTCAGTGTTTCCTGATTGTCTATATTTACTGACTAAGACAATTGTAATATTATGGTATATATATCCTACAGAACTCCTTGTGTGGCAATATTGGATATGTATAACTTATGTACCTGTTGTGTTTCAGTAATTTTGAGGCTAGGTAATGTTATTATAATTTTCATGATGTCAGGTTCACCCATGTCAGTTCAGTGTAGTCGCAATATTATTCTGTGTTCCTTGAATGAAACCATGGAAATAGTATAGCAAATATACAGTATATACATATGTCATGTAGTGTCATTATAATTTATGTACACTCACGCGTACTAAAAGCTGCTCATGGGTGGGGCCTTCCTTCCCATCCTCCACCCTGGACAGGTGGAAGTGGGGTATGGCAACAGATCGGGGCCACAGGTACGCGTCACTTACTCGAACCTACGCGTAGCTTTATAGCTACGTGTATGTAAGCAATATGAGTGATATTGCATTTATTAGGCAAATAAATAGTCTATATTAGGGTTAGGTTAAGTTAGGTTAGGTTAAGTTAGGTTAGGTTAAGTTAGGTTAATCTAATCGAATATAATATTTATACATTTTGGGCAGTGGGCGGGGCCAAGGCATGGGATCCGGCAGTGGGCGGGGCCAAGGTATGGGATCTGGCTGCGTGCATGGCCTCCCGTTCTTTTCCCTATAATTGTGTTATATTTTATATATTAGAACCTAACCTAACCTAGCCTAACCTAACCTAACCTAACCCTAATATACAGTAGACTATTTATTTGCCTAATAAACGCAATATCACTCATATTGCTTACATACACGTAGCTATAAAGCTACGCGTAGGTTCGAGTGACGCGTACCTTTGGCCCCGATCTGTTGCCATATGTTGCCATAGTGGGGAGTCGTGTCCAAGTCTACCCCACCTTCTACCCCAAACTATCGCCAACTCCCCCACTTTCCTCCTCTGGCTGCTAGTTATTGATGAACAACGCATGTTCTCATGTCTTATAAATTATAGCTAAACCATCACTGCAAACTCTTACAATAGCCAACATTTAAAATGTATTGGGAATTTAATATAATATGTAATTGTATTCTCAAAATGAGTTTACATACAACGTCGGTTACATGAGTTTCGGCTGTAGGGGTCTTCTGTTTCTGTCTCTCTCTCTCTCTCTCTCTCTCTCTCTTACTCTCTCTCTCTCTCTCTCTTACTCTCTCTCTCTCTCTCTACGTCCAAGGTTTACTGCGATTTGAATATGATGAAACCGTAATTATATCCAATCTCATACAGTATTAAGTATAATATATTCACCATTATTGGCATGCACATCAACATGCCTGCTACCATCTAATCATAGGTTCTTAAATAATTTACGGCAGTCGGGCCTTTTTAATATATAAGGAAAGGACACAAGGCAAATATTGGCTGGAATAGTGTTGCGACTTACTGATTGTTTTGTTTATAATTTCATTCAAATTGTCCCATTTATGCAATACCATATATACTATAAACGGTCTATGTTTCATTCTATGTGGCCAATACACTCGTTTTTCAATCAATATAATATAGAACTCGATGTCAATTACAATCAAAGTCGGTGTTAATGTATAGTAAGGTTTGAATATCGAGCCCCAGAGTAGAAGTGCTCGCCTTCTCACTTCTCCCTCCTCTGTCTCTGTCTGTGATCCCAGACTCTCATCCCTACAAACCCTCAACTAGGCCTGCATATTAAGGTTCAATAGACTGTTCTACCATCAATTCTCCTCTATGTGTATCGAATACAGGCAACATTCATCACACACATAAATGAAGGGATATATACCCCTTTCAGACCTGTTAAATCTTGATCGTAGATAGTGTTGGTTATGAGAGACAGTGAGAGTAAGTGTTACAAAGAGTTACAATGAATAGTATCTCAAAGACCTTGTGATCCATTCCGGAGAGATACTCAAAGTAGAAGGACAAACATTGTTTAGTGCACTACACTCATTACAGAGTGTGGAAAATACTATCTACTATCTTCTTGAACTGTTCTACTAGGGAATTATTTACAACTTCTGAGAGAAGTTTGTTACAGGTAGAACAGTTCTTATATCTGAACAAGTTTTCACAAATACTCGTGCTGAATCACATCAATTTTAACTTCCAGCCATGGTTGCGTGATGTATTCATATTGAGGCTAAACATTTTGCTATAATCCACATTGTCAAACCCATAAAATATTTGAAAACTTCAATAGCCTCAATTCGTAGTAGGACTATACGTGTTGAGAGAGAGAGAGAGAGAGAGAAGGGGGTTTAGTTAACCTTTAAATCAAGTAATGCCACTTGAGAAAAACTTCACACAACCCACCCTCTCATTTCTCAAGTGGCATTACTTGATTTAAAGGTTGTATGATTTCCCACGGACTGGGAGCTGCCTCTATACTTCACTGGTAGGGGGTATATTGTGTAAAGTCGTCTACTGGTAGATGGATGTCTACCTAGACAGATCCTGGGTGACAGTTGTTGCCAGGTTGCAAGACCTCTGTTGTGGCCAGTGTGGTGTAGTGGTTATCACGAGTGCCTGTTGATCGCAATGTCCAGGGTTCGAATTCCGGGTGGGTTGTGTGAGAGTTTAGTTAGTTTAGTTGTATTAGTTGCAATGGTGGTTTATCTATAATTTACAAGACATAACATGCGTTGTTAATCACTAACTAGCAGCCAGAGGAAGAAGGTGAGGGAGTTGGCGAAAGTTTGGGGGTAGAAGGTGGGGTAGACTTGGACACGACTCCCCCCTTCCACCTGCCCAGGGTGGAGGAGGGGAAGGAAGGCCCCACCCCCTGAGCAGCTTTTAGTACGTGTGAGTGTACCTGTTGTGTTTCAGTCGTTGAAATCTTAGGTAGCTTCATTATAATATTAATTAAATCAGGTTAACAGTTGTCAGTTCAGTGTAGTGGTAATATTACTCAGTGTTCCCTAAATGTCTATATTTACTGACTGATACTATTGTAATATTATGGCTTTTATCTGGGTCAAGGAGTGTGTTGTAATATTTCATGATGCCAGGTTCAGTCTTGTCAGTTTGGTGTGGTGGTAATATTGTTCAATGTTCCCTGATTGTTTATATTTACTAACTAACACTAATGGGTAACTATGGCTTAACTCCTTAAGGGAAGGTTTTTAGTTTGGTCTCTAGATATCCATCAAGCTTAAGATTGCACCCCCTTGAGCCCCTTTCAAGATAAATTTGTAAATTTTTCGGTAGAAAAATGTCCCGGCTGAAAGCCGGTTCCTCTTAAATTACAGGCTCGCTATCGCTCGCAAGGATAAAATCGACACCCAAATGGCACGAAAGGTCTAAAAATTGACAGAAATGGGTCGAAGGTTCTTAAAATCGTCAAAATAATGGTGCGAACGTCTTAAAATTAGAAAAGCAATGGGGCTAAACATGAGGGAGAAAGGAGTCAAGAAAAAAATCCCTCAAGTGGAAATCTCCCCTTAAGTATCCTACTGAGCTCCTTGGTTATGTTATTGTAGGGCAGCGTTGAGTTTATAACTTATGTACCTGTTGTGTTTCAGTCGTTGTGAGTATAAATAGAGGGTATTATATATTTCTAGATGTCAGGTTAACAGTTGATAGTTTGGTGTGGTGGTAATACTATAAATTGTGTCTTATTTGTATATATTTACAAACCAACACAAATGGGGGATTATGGCTTCTATATCTTACTGAACTCTTTGGCTATGTTATTGTGGGATACTGTCATATCATTATAACTTACGTACTTCTTGAATTCAGTCACTGTGAGGTTACGTAGCATTATTTAAATATGTTATGATACCAGGCTAATAGTTGTCAGTTCAATGTGGTGATAACATTATTCATTGTTCCTCCTTCCCAGTGTGTTGCCTTCACATACTGGCACTATCGCAGTATTATGGATTATATCATCTTACTGAAATTCTTGGCTACTTTTCATCTACTGTACTTCGCATTTCTTCACTTTATCTTCCTCTCTCCAAACTCTTCTATATTCTAACTTATCTATAGCCATCATCATTTGGCTATGTTATGGTGGGGCAATGTTGTGTTATTATAACGTAAGTATCTGTTGTGTGTCTATCGTTATGAAGTTTTCGACCTACCCTGATTCGCTCCATTAGTTTGGAGATTTTAAGACGTTTCACCCCAGTACTTTGATGATAATATTTCATGATACTAGTCAGTTCGGTGTGGAGGTAATATTATGAATTCCTTCACTGTTTACGTTTACTGACTGGCACTATTGTAATGTTTTGGCTTATGATTATCTTACCTAATGCTTTGCTATGTTTGTGTATGGCAGTGTGGTGTTTATATAACCTACTGTATGTATCTTTTGTGTGTCTGTATGTATGTTTATGCATATCTGCATGTGTGTATGTATGTATGTACTGCAAATATATCTCTGTAGTAGTAGTAGTAGTATTAATTATATTATTTTAATTACTATTTTCTTTTCAGGAATAAGCAGAACAGTTCGTAATTTATTTGTTCATATTTACCAGTTACCATAACATAGAATAAATCACTGACATAATTAGTAGGGGTATTTACTGCATAAAACACCCTTGCATGACATATGGCGGCAATTAGAATACGCGGGCTATTATTATAATGGCCTTTAATTATGCAGGCAATATATGAGTGTTTAGTGTTGACAATATTATGAAAATGGTGGAATATATTCTGGTTATTATGGATGGAGGGTAAAATATTGTTTATAGATATATATTATCTCGCAGTACCAAACAGCAATTATTGATGCTACTAGTGTTTTTCCTAAGTCTCTTTAGGTAGCCCACCTCGCTTTTTTTCTCTTGCTCTCCCTCTCTCATTGGCTTGTATCCATTCGGCTCCATTCAGCCTACTGTTTAAGGCATTTACCCCCATCCAGGTGTCAATATTTTCCTGGCGAACGGTAGCGAGCCAGCACATATATATATATATATATATTTGTTTTGACAGCAAGCTAAATTTGTACATTGTTCGATAGACAAAATTCTCCGGCAAAGCCGGATTTCTCCATACAATACTGGCTCGCTATCGCTCGCCAGGAAGAAATCGACAAATGGATGGGGATAAACGTCTTTAAAAAGTTGGCAGAATGGATACAAGCCAGAGATAGAGAAAAAGGGAGAGAAAGAAAACAAGCAGGTGAACCCTCTTCGGTCTGAGGGGGTCCTTTTGGCGATATGAATACCCTTCAGACCATTCAAGTGTCTATATATTCTGGCTGAGCGATAGCGAGCCTGTAAATTCGAAGAAATCGGATTTCGATCGGTACATGTTTTCTTTCGCAAAATGTTAAACATATTTATAGTGCATAGGAAGAACAGGTCATACAAATTGGTTCCCATGTGACATTTCCCATCAAAATATTAACCCTTTGAGTACCAGCGACGTGCGTTATACTTTATTCTAGCTGTATTTAGACGATAATATGCAGCTTAGAAAGGATCTGTGGTAGTTAAAAAATCTGCTCGAGCTAGTTTGAAGCCTTATAATTGCTAGAGGTCCTTCTTAAGTTGAATAAAATCGTCTAATAGTTGCTAGAATATGATACAAAGGAAGTCCCTGGTACTATATGGGTTAACTCACTGTAATTTGCATGTATTTTACTGCACAAAACACACCTGCATGACATATGGCTGGCAGTTAGAGTACGCGGACTATTATCATAATGACTTTTAACTACGGTATGCAGGAAATATATATAGTGTTTAGAGTTGACAATATTATGGAAACGGTTGAGGGTGTCTATCATTACTGTATGATTGAAGGGTAAAATATTATATATAACAATTATTTATTATGTTTTTTCCACCAACCAACTTCACCTCTAAACTCAATTAATGAAATCAACAAATACATGTGGCACTCCGAGGACTCGAACCTAGGATACTCACATCCAAATTCCGCGCACTTATGCATTACGCTATAAAGACAGTTAATCAAAGCACCGAACAATCATGGATGATATTAATAGTGGTTTCCCTAATCGTCTTATAGCCCTATTAAGTCAGGGGGGGGGGGGTCCTTTTTGTACATCCCCTGTTCATCTCCATAAGTTTGAATATTTCAAGACGTCTTACGCTACTAGTTGGGCGATGATAAGGCGCTTCACCCTATTCAAGTGCATCATTAAAGTATATTAACTCACGGTCATTTACGGCACAAAACAAACATTCATGACAAATGGCTGACAATTAGAGTACTGAGACCATGATTATAATGACTTTTAACTATGCAGGCAATATACGAGTGTTTAGTGTTAACAATATAATGGTTAATAGCGGAATATATATAATTATGGTTGGAGCGTCAAATAACGTTTATAAAAATTATCTCAAAGCACCCAACTATAATTAAGGTGATTAGTGGTTTCCTTGGACTGTGTTAACCCTATTTGGTCGAAAGGGGACGGGGGGGGGTTCTTTTTGGACTTACCCTGTTTTGCCCCATTAATTTGGACATCTTTGAGACGTTGCAGCCCATTCAAGTGTAATATTAAACTATATTAACTCACACACTTGCATGACATATGGCGAGCAATTAAGCAGATATTTTCACTTAATTAAGGGCTATTTTTCTGGAACTCCTTCTCCCTCATATTTAGCCCCGTCTTGGTGGTGCAATGGTTAGGGTGTCTAAAAATCTGTGTGTGGTAAACCCAGGTTCGAATCCCGGTGGATCACATATATGCTTTAATTAATTTCATTGGAGGTGTTTGGTGGTGTGGTGAAATTAATGAAAAATAAATTTCAAAATTTTGATATCATTAGTTTCGCAACTTTAAGACCTTTTGCCCATTTGTCAATTTTACGAGTTTTCGTGCCACTTAGGTGTTGATTTCTTCCTGGCAAGCGATAGCGAGCCAGTAATGTAAGAGGAACCAACCTTCGGACGGAACATTTTCTACGGAAAAATTTACAGTCTTATCTCGACGGGTGGTTTTGGGGGTATTTTTGTATTTACGTTTGACGGAGGTTTTGGGAGCAAACAAGAACCTCCCCTT
This sequence comes from Paralithodes platypus, assembly GCA_032716605.1. Classification (NCBI taxonomy): domain Eukaryota; kingdom Metazoa; phylum Arthropoda; class Malacostraca; order Decapoda; family Lithodidae; genus Paralithodes; species Paralithodes platypus. The sequence continues at coordinate 39,654,062 of CM064514.1, forward strand.
AAGGTACTGCGGCCATTATTATGACAACTTATAATTACAAGGGAAATATTTAAGTGATGATTTCAATAGGTCATGGGGAGCAGCCCCCTCCCCCCCCCCCCTCAACCCATCATGGATCCCACGGCCAAGCTGTTTGGCCATGAAGGTTATTTATATAATGACGAGTGCTTAGTAGTGACAGTATAATTATTATAATTATGATTGAAGGGTAAAACTAGTGTTTACATAAATTACCCCAAAACACTAAATTTGATGAGATTATTAGTGATTTCCCTAATCTGTTTTAACCCAATTTGGTCGAAAATGGGGGGGGGTCCTTGTGGAACTCTCCTCTTTCGTTCAATTAGTTTGGCGACAATAAGAAGTTTCACCCCATACAAGTGTATTTTAACCCTTTCACACGCCAAACTCGATTTGTGCCCTTTCTAGGATACTTAAAAGCCTTTGTGACCATCATGGGTGTTTAGAAACTTTTAGTTTAGTTACTTCAACCACTGCAGTTGTCTTGGAGTGAGCTGTGGGCAGAAATCTAATTTTGGAGAGGTAATTATGAAAGTGAGATAACTATTTCTGAATGCTAAACGGCAACCCCCGAGTCCACAGGATAGCGAGAGGGATGAAATAAATGATCTCACTGTAATTTAGTGCATCAAACACTCATGCATGACATATAGCTGGCAATTATTATAATGACTTATAATTATGAGGGAAAATCATGAGCGTTTAGTGTTGACAGTATTATGGAAATTGACGAGGTTATAATTGTAATCATTATGTTTGGGGGCTAAAATATTGTTTATATAAATGATTTCCAAACACCAAACAATAATTGATTATATTGGTGGTTTCCCAGAAACAATTTCAACCCTGCAGTTTTGGCAGTTTATTTTGACTATCATTAAACGATTTTATTCAGCTTAGGAAGGATCTGTGGAAGTTAGAAGCATACCTGATTTAGGTTTGACCCCTTAGATTCCTAGAAGTTGTTCATTAACTGCATAAAACCGTAAATGACAGCCAAAAGATAATGCTAAAGCGCATCATAATCTTGAAGGGGTTAATACAAATTTGGCACCTATAAAACACTACAATCGAGTTTAGGGGAGATGGGTCGTTTTTCTGGTCTCCCTTCTTCCTCGTGTTTAGTCCCATTAGTTTTCAGATTATATGACGTTCGGCCAGTTTGTTTGGCGAATTTAAGACTTTTCGCCCCATTTGTTTGTCAATATCAAGACCTTTCGTGCCATTTAGGTATCGATTTGTTCCTGGCGAGCGATAGCGAGTTTGTAATTTTAATAGTAACCAGGACATTTTTCTACCGAATTTGTTTACAAATTTATCTTGAACGGGGGTCTAGGGGGTGTTTTTTTACAACTTGATGGAGGCCTAGGGAGGAAACTAAAAAATAATATAAAGATAAAACAATCAACAAATAAATACTCCCCCCCCTTTAAATAGAAACTCCTGCCTGTGAACAAATATGAATGATAGATACGGAAGAGTGTAGCGTATCTTAACCCCTTGAGGATTATGACGCATTTTGACAATTTATTCTGGCTATAATTAAGCGATTTTATACAGTTTTGGAAGGCCCTCTAAGAGTCAGAGGTAGAAACCATCAATTTCTTTCTAAGCTGAAAAAAACAAACAATGATAGCCGGAATAAATTGTAAACACGTGTCATAATCCTCAAGGGGTTAATAATTTAAAGATGTTTTGGCAAATTTATAGCTACAGTAGGTATAGTAATATTTGCATAAGTCTTCCATGGATGGCTGTTCAAATCTCCCCCCCGCCCCACCTTCATAGCGTGACTGGTGACGTCATAAGGTGTTGCTCCACCCACTTATAGTTTGTTTGTCCATTTCATTATATTCTGGCAACGATTGGACGATTTTATTCAGCTTAAGATGGACGTCTATCAATAAAAAGGAAACAGGCTATCTCAATTAATCCTAAAGCTACCATATATCTTCCTTAAAGCTTCATACACTCGTCTTAATGCACCTGTACTCACCTAGTTATACTCACCTAATTGTAGTATACAGGATTTGAGTTTTTAAGCTCGTATTGTCCCGCTTCCCAAGATTCTGTTATCTAATTTAGTTTTAAAAATTTGGATATTCCCCGCACCCACCACTTCATCATCCAACTGATTCCACATATTAACACTTCTGTGTAGGTGTATATGTATATACACAGGCACATATCCCATAACAGGGGATTGGCCGACTCGAGACAGAGCCCGAACAGGGACAACACAACACAATACAAAACCAAAAAATACTCACACACATCTAGGTCACCCAGAAGAAGACCCAGAGACCAGGCCCATTTGGGGAATCCAGCAATAAATTCCCAGAGTGACCTCCTGGAGATGTTCCGGTCTCAGTAGGCACATGCAGCTGTAGTAAAAAGAAAAATACATCACAAAACTGAAAGGGATAATTAGGCACGAAATATCTTTGTCAATATTAGATCTTTTCGAGTCATTTAGGTGTCGATTTTTTCCTGGCGAGCGACAACGAGCATGTAATTTAAAAGGAGCCGGCCTTCGGCCTGGACATTTTTATATCTAAAAATTTACAAATTTATCTTGAAGGATTTTTTTTTTTAAAGCTTGATGGAGGTCTAGGGACGAAACTGAAAAAAAGAAAAAAAGAAAAAAATATATAAAAACAAGATATATACTGTATATAAGCAAATAAATACAATCTTAACTATATATATATCTTTTTCATTATAGGTGGGCAAAAAATCATGACCCCAACCTCTCATAACTTCAAAAATGGGCTGGAGCAAACGGGTTGTAATCACCCACGCCTATTTACTGGTTGACACTTCCCAAATGGTAGAAATAACAGCTCCATTACTGAAGCCCTTTTCGAGTTATGAGGGGTTGGGGGTCGGGATATCTGGCCTACCTATAATGAACAGGGTATATTTGATTAAGACTGTAACCTACTCTATTAAGGGGGGATGAAGGTATTTATTTGCTTATTTATGTATCTATTATTTTTTTGTTTCGTCCCTAGACCTCCATCAAGCTTAACCCCCCTTACCCCCAGGACGGTTCCTTTTAAATTACAGGCTCATTATCGCTCGGCAGGAAATAATCGACACCTAAATGACACACATAGTCCTAATATTGACAAAGAAATTGGGCAAAAGGTCATAAAATCGCCAAACTAATACGGCAGAACGTCATAAATCTGAAAAATATAATAGGGCTAAACATGAGGAAGAAGGGGGACCAGAAAAATTACCAATCTTCCCTTAAAGACAAACACAGAAAGGTAGTACTGGTTCGGAAAAAAATCATTATTACCAATACATACAAAACAAGCTAAGACATAACTTGTTCAACACATTCCCATCCCTATTCTGTCTAACTCTCCAGCCCAAGAGTGAACTGATTGTCTCAGTCTTCCTCTTACTCAACACGTAAGTTCTGGAATTCGCTCACTCGATCAGTCTTTCGCTTATCCTTTGGCTTAAAAATCTTCAAGTTCCCGGTGTCCAGACATTTTTAATCTAACGTACCTTTAAATTGGCTCTCTATCACGCTTTCAACTTTGATGGGGGGGGGGGACTTATTAAAGGCAGCTTTGCCTTTTGTCTTCTTCATAGACATAATAAAAGAAGAACATTAATAATATAAGTTAGCTAAACTAGGGAATATACTGTATAGTTACTCTAATTCAATATTACTCCAAGTATTTTCACCTATTTTCCACACCTAATGTTATCCAATTCAGCTATGTCAGGTTACTATGATTGATTCATGTCACGAGGGAAGAAATATGTGTTTGTCCAGATGTTATTATATTTGATGGATGACCCGTGTATCACAGAACTGTCAGGAGGGTGGTGGTGGTGGTGGTGGTGGTCTTGGTGTGATAATGGTGGTGATGGTAGTAGTGGTGGAGGGTGGTGGTGGCGGTGGTGGTCTTGGTGTGATAATAGTGGTGATGGTGGAGGGTGGTGGTGGTGGTGGTCTTGGTGTGATAATGGTGGTGGTGGTAGTAGCCGTGGTCGTAATGGTGGTGATGGTAGTGGTGGTGGTGTGATAATGGTGGTGGTAATGGTGGTGGTGGTGGTGTGATAATGGTGGTGGTAATGGTGGTGATTGAGGGTGGTGGTGGTGATAATAAGGGCCATTATTATGCTACTGATGGATCCAGGGGGTTGTTTTATACTTGTGAACAAATATTTGAGCTTATTCCATACATTCTTTCTTAAGCTATAGCCCATGGGTACATTTTAAGCAATTTTTAGGTTAGGGGGAGGGGGATTTTTGAATAGCTCTCAAAGGCATGACAAATTATATAATATATATATTATGTATACATTTGGAATCTTAACGACCTGAAGCATTTAAATATGATACTAAAAAATCTAAACTCTGAAATGACCCAAAAAGTTGGCATTGGTCGCCAAGGCCAAATTTGGGAAATATGGAAATATTTGGAAAAATAATTTATATTGTGCCAAATTGACAATGCGCACAATTAAACCACATATATTTAGAAGCCTTAGGCCATGGGGAGTCCATTGATTTAAGCTACCATGAATTTGGGCCCATAACTATAGTGCACATGAACATTTGAAAATGGGAAACTTGCATTTTTCAGCCTGTTTTTGGATACGGGTAAACACGATTTTTAATGATAAAGGGCCAATATATATTATGATGCTACTGATGGATCCAGGGTGTTGTTTTATAATTGGGAAACAAAGTTGAGCTTATTCCATACATACTTTCTAAGGCTATGACCATGGGCAATGCGCACAATGAAACCACATATATATTTAGAATCCTTAGACCATGAGGAGTCCAATGATGTAAGCTAAAATAAATTTGGGCCTATACCTTAGGGCACATGAGCATTTGAAAATGGAAACATTGAATTTGTCGGCCTGATTTTGGATATGGGTAAAAACTATTCTATACAATAAAGGATCAGTATAAATTCTGATGCTACTGATGGATCCAGGGTTTTTTGTTTTATATACGTGGGAAAAAAATAGTTGAGCTTATTCCATACATTTTTTCTTAGGGTATAGCTCATGGGTAACTTTTAAGCAATTTTTAGGTTAGGGGGAGGATGAAGTTTGAACAGCTCTCAAAGGCATGACAAATAATTATCAAAAATATAAAATTAATTATGTATACCGTTGGAATCGTAACATCCTGAAGTAATTAAATATGTTGCTAAGAAAAATCAAAACTCCGAAAAAAAAATTGCCGTCAAGGTTAAAACGCAGTGAAATTTGGAAAAATAATTTGTATTGTGCCAAATTGACAATCCGCACAATGGAACCACTTATATATTTAGAATCTTTAGACCATGAGGAATCAATTGATATAAGCTCAAATGTATTTGGGCCCATCTCTTAGGGTACATGAACATTTGAAAATGGATTTATTTTTATTTTTTGGAAGTTTTTTTTTTCTTTCTATATTCCAACTACTCCCTCTCGGGCATAGGCTGAGAGCCTGTACATTGAACCGTTCTACATTGAACGGTGAAGCCCGTGAGGTCTCGTTCCAGTCTAAGGGGTGAGACATGTGAAGCACTTTTAGCTGCAACCAACCCCTGCCATCTTGCCTTCGCAGGATGCATGGGGCTTAGTTGCTCACTCACGGTTCGAAGCAGCCCTATCTCTGCCTCGTTCCAGTACTTCACTGTATCACCTCCTAGACTCAGACCCTCACTCTCAGAACGCCACCTATTGAGCAATGAACTCGCTAGGTATTTCCCCCCTATAGCATATTTTGAATAATTGAATATTCATACAGTGCTATTTAATCAGGGAATAATGAGGGTATTTATTTGGCGTTCGGTGGGCTTTATGGTAATGCCCTGATATCAGGTACAACACAAATTCCATCCCAATAATATCTTTACATAGACATATCAGGATTCGAACCCGGGTCCATTGGATTACCAGTCCAGTGGCAAGACCACTCCACCACACCTCCCCTGTTTTTGGATATGGGTAAAAACGATTTTACACAATAAAGGGTCAATATAAATTCTGATGCTACTGATGGATCAAGGGGGTTGTTTTATAATTGGAAAAAATAGCTCAGCTTATTCCATACATTCTTTCTTAGGCTATAGCTCATGGGTAACTTTTAAGCAATTTTTAGGTTAGGGGGGAGGGGTGGGGGATTTTGAACAACTCTCAAGGGCATGACAAATTTAAAAACAAATACAAATTATGTATACCGTTGGAATCACAACGTCCTGAAATATTAAAATATGTTACTAAACATTCGAAACTCCGAAATGACCCAAATAAGTTGGCATATGGTGATGGTGATTGTGATGGTGGTGGTGGTGCTCGAGAGAAAAAATTTGGTGATGGTGGTGTGCTGCGTTCATGGTGGTGGAGTAGGATAATGATGAAGGTGGTGGTGGTGTTGAGGATGATGGTGAAATGATGACGGTGGTGTTGTGGAAGAGGTGGTGATGGGGATAGTAGTGGTGATGTACTGTGTTTGTGGTGGTGATGAAGGTGGCGGTTATATACAGGGTGAAGGTTGAGGATAGTGCTGATGGGTGGAGGGATTGTGAACTTGAAAGAGGGAGGGGGGGGGGGGTAAAAAAAAAGTGAAGAAGAGACCGTTTTCGTTTTCATTTATCAACAATTTATGTTTCTGGATGTTCGAAGCTAATATTTTCTTAACACCAAAGAACGGCGAGCGTCCTCATATGAGTCTGAACCCTACGAGGGCGAGCGTCCTCATATGAGCCAAGGCCTAAAAAAAGCCTTTTAACCCTTGTCTAGCAGGGTGTTTTGGGCTCATTTGGGCATATTCAGGCCCTCCTGCATGATAAGTCAAGCATCTGCATGAAAAAAAAAATATTTAGCAAAAAACTAGGCGCTAAAAGCTTCAAAATGAGACCAGAACGAGCTATGTAGCACTCGTGGTTCTCTTGCAGTGATGCCACGAACATGGGAGTTTAGTATATATCGGTATATTTTTCCCAGCTATGCTCACTACTGGCTACACTGCCGGCCTCTCGAGAACACAGGGAACATGAGTTAATGGGCGGCGGTAAGCCCTGGGAGTCGGCTGTCTGGCCCGCTGTGCTCCCGGCCATTTGCACTCGATTTTAACCCTTTAAAAGCCTTAATAATGCTCCTAACTTGCTGCAAATAGGTGCACGACTTAAGTCGAGCGCCGCCAATAAGGGGTTAAAAGACCCCAGTAGCACTCAAAATAAAGGAATATGTGATTAAGTGAGATAATTCCCCTCCATACCTCCTATCACTCCTCCACATGTGTCAACCCCCCCCCTTCCTTCAATTATCACCTATTCTTCCTATTATTCCCTTGTTAATCGGTTTATTTTACGCGGCAATATCTCCCACCCGGTTTCAAGATCATCTGGGACCCATATAGGGAGCGGGGGAAGAGAGAGACAGCACTAGCGAGACATCAGTCTCACTTCAGGCCTCGAGAGGGGAGGGTGTAGGGCTCGCGCGCCTCTCACCTCATGACTGGATGGTCGGCAACAATTCGTATTTTTCAGCCTCCAAATACTATTCCCACTTGTTTTATTTTTGTTACATGTTAATATCTTCATATTAAACATAAAATAGGCGCATATGAATAAGTAATAACGATATTTATCGTAAAATGACGAAATTCGTCAGGATTTACCCACAATACCTTCGCCCAACGCGACGTTTTAATTTCCATAGGCTCGCCGCACTCACGTTAAAAGAAAAACAAAACATGCATATACCTCATTTCATCTACCCGTCTTAACCGTCAGCATTTTTATAATATCTATAGTATTAGAGATGTACCGATGTTTCGGTATCGGTGATATCGGTCTGTTTTAGGGGTGTCGGTATCGGTGAAATATTGGCCGATACTGCCGTTACTTTAAACTGTATTTACGCTCTGTATTTTCCCCTCTTTTATAATTTATTGATCAATTCTTTCCCTGTTAAGGGATTTCAGTCACTTCAGGATTGGCTATTGACTGACTTAAGTTTATGTCATGGGTGTCAATGAGGATAAAATTTAAGATTTTGTTTTTGTTTTTTGTTTTTTAAGAGACAATGAACGGAGGAAGGAAAAACACAGATAAAACAAAAGGGTCCATGTGCCTAAAGGCATCCTCCATTCATAAAATGTTTGTAACAACTGGATTTAAACATTTGTAGATTGTAAGTTTGTGGAAAGCAATTCGAGGGAAGTGAATTCCAAAGAGTAGTAGCTCTGGGGATAAATGAATTCTGATAAGCAGAAGTTCTGCATTGTGGAGGAGAAAGTGTAAATTCATGGGCGCTCTCAGCTGCCCTAGTTCTACGGGGAAAGATGTGGAGAGGCGGCACAATTGAAGCAAGTTCCTCGGAACAATTACAATATACGATTATGAGAATTTGTTATAGCCTACTTACATTAACAATTGAATTTTCTAGAAGGAAGTATCAGTATCGGTATCCTCAACGGCTAAGTATCGGTGTATTTACAGTATAGGAGTATCGGTATCGGTATTGGCTCTAAACCAGGGGTGTCAAACTCATTTGCTCTGGCGGGCCAAATTGTACACGGTACAATATTGTAGGGCCGCATTAACCCCTTCTGTACCGGCGACGTCTTTTATATTTGATTGTAGCTATGTTTAGAGGATTTTGTACAATTTAAAAAGGATCTGTGGTAGTGAAGAGGAATAAGTGAGATTGTTCGAAGCATATCAATTGCTGGAGGCCCTTTTGAAACTGAATAAAATCGTCAAATAGTAGCAAAATTAGTTAAAAAGACGTTGCCGGTACAGAAGGGGTTAATGTAGCAGACCAAATATAATATACCGGTAATGCTCCACCGGTCCTAATATAAATTAAAATAAATGCTTCATATTATCCAGATTTAACAATTTCAGAAAATATTAAAAACACATACAAACATATTATTTAAATATGAATTTACGGCAACTGTGCCACCTGTCGCACTAATTTACGAAGAGCCCTCACTGACCATGGATTGACAACACTGGTTTGCCATTTTCCCAAGACTTATCAGGCGTAATTTGTTAGTACAGGAGATAGACCAGTGACCTCTCTCTCTCTCTCTCCCTTTATTCCATTTACTTCTCATTATCAACTATTTTAATACAGTGACGACCGCCAGGTGATTTTGTTCAAATTAGGAAGGACCTCAGAGAGAGAGAGAGAGAGAGAGACCGACAGACCAGACCAGACCAGACAGAGAGGGAGAAAGAGACACACAGACAGACACAGTGAGAGAGAGAGAGAGAGAGAGAGAGAGAGATTATACAATTCAGAAGTATGAGTAAACTATTATATTGCTTATTGTTTGGATGGGTTTTTCCACATTCTATAAAGTCAATGTTTGAATTAAGATTCACTTAGACTTGTATTATTTGTTTTTGTCTCCTCTCTTTTTCCTACCCTTCTCTCTCTCTCTCTCTCTCTCTCTCTCTCAGAGGTCCTTCATAATTTGAATAAAATCACCTGGTTGTCGTCACTGTATTAAAATAATTGATAATGAGAAATAAATGGAATAAAGGGAGAGGAGAGAGAGAGAGGGTTAGTTAGTTAGTTATAGTTAGTTGTGTACGGTATTATCTCCGTAGCCTTGGGCCTCATACTGACCATGATTGCAAGAACCGTCCCACTGGCCCAGAATTCAGTGTATCATAAACCCGTTGACGATTTTATTCAGCTTAAGAAGAATGTCTAAGGGTGAAAGAGTATTTAATCTCCTTTAAGCTTCTTACTCTCACAAATACTTCCTAGAATTAGAACTTAAGTTAATATAGGCTAGTACCAACATGTAATATATTTAAGAAATAATAATTATGTCTAGTATAAAAATACAATATTTTACACTACTTGGCCAACCTGGTTTGCGGGCCGCATGCTAGAGGGAGGGGGGCCCATGTTTGACATCCCTGCTCTAAACAGTGCCGGTATCAGTATCGGCTAAGATATTGGTATCAGTACATCCCTATATAGTACAGTATATACAGGTACATCACATTTCTAGTCACTCCTTTAGTCTCTGTCTCAAATTATACTCATTCATGATCCACCTCTCTCTCTTTCTCTCTCTCTCTCTGTAAATATTGAATTTTCCAACCCGTGGAATTACAATTGGTTACGTGACCTGTTTGTGTGTAGGGGGGGAGGGGGGGGGGGGGAGAGTCTATTTACCATCATGTATGTGAGGGTGGAGGCCTAATTACCAGTGTGTGTGTGTTTGGGGAGGAGGGGGTATTTTTCTATGTGTGTGTATATATATATATATATATATATATATATATATATATATATATATATATATATAAAGTATATATAGTATATAATTATATGAGAGCGAGAAAGAGAGAGATGAATATTTTCCAATCGATACTCATTTTTGTTATTTACTATATAGTCCTATTATTATACTTAACAATTATAATTCATACTTACATATTCTGCATACAGTTAATATATATATATTTACTGATCAATTCCTATTTTTCCAGTTAACATATATACAGTATATACTTGTATCTATAATCGTCAAGGTATTCTCTATATTGTATATCCCTATTGTATACTTAGGAGGAAACTCTGAAGATATTTTAGACTGTATATATGTGGTGTAAGATCCTGGCTAATCAGAGCCCTTTCAGGCGTTTTTCATGTGACACCATTTCGGCATCAGATCATGTGTCGTGATCATGGTAGGAAGGCTCTGTTGAATTTTAGGTCATGCCTATCTTATCAAACTATAGCAGGTATTGGATAGAATTTCTGTAAGGAACCTACTGTGTGAATTCACGTCACTTTCAGGGTGTAACCCGAGGTAATAAAGGTAGTGCATTTCATGTGTAGAGTGTCGTGTAACGGAGTCATTATTCAAATCAACGACTGGCAACCCACCGTTACCCCCCCCCCCAGCACCATGAACGCCTCTCTACTTACATTGAATTTCATTATAAAGATTTGAAGCAGACTTTGTAGAGTTACTAGATTTGTTTAACCCTTTCACGCATTTATGACGCAGAGGTTGCCAGATTAGCAATAAGAAATAGAGTTCTCTCACTCTTATAATTACCTCTCCAAAATTAGTTTTCTGCCCACAGATGACTCAAAGACAACTGCAGAGGTTGAAGTAACTAAACAAAAGGTTTCTAAATACCCCTGATGGTAACAAAGTCCTTAAAGTATCCCCAATAGGCTCAAAATTGTGTCATATGCGTGAAAGGGTTAATAAACCAAGATATCCGGATCAAGGTATTCAGTTTCCTTTATATTATTCTTATAATGATTGATATATATACAGTGGCGGCGAAAAGTCTGCGCACGGGCCCTCTGACGCGCAGATTTTTCACCAAAAGTGTTTATAGACAATTTTTGACCAAAATCTCGAGAGGATTTGAAATTTTGCGTGTCTGGCAGCGAGGCATATCCCTGGGCTTGGCAGATGCTGTACCACAAGGAGCTCAGTCACCGTCTTAGCCCCGGGGAGTGAGGATACAGTGTATTTCGTGCCCGAGTCAGTGCCCCAATTTTTGCCACCCGTACCTTGTGTTAGCGCCCATATCTCCAAAATGTCTGGCAATAAACAATTGACAAATGAACAGATTACTGCAAAACGGACATTATTGAAGGCAGGCCATTCAAACAAGGACACTTCTGCCCAGACAGGAATAGAATTGCAAACCGCTCAGCAGTGGACTAAGAATATTAGGGACGCAGGAGATGACACCATTGTCGGCCATTAAGCACGGAGCGGCAGGACCAGGAAAATAATTGCTAGAACTTTGCACGTCATCAAGAGACAAGTTGAGGCAAGTTGAGGCCAATCCTAGACTCACTGCATGCCAAATTAAAGAAAATAACCCAAATTTGCTAGGAAATGTGTCGGTTTGCACCATTCGCAAATATTTGTTCGAAAAACCGAAATATAGATCCCTTAGACTGCTTCGTAAACCGCTGATAACTCATAAACAGGCAAAGTCACGCCGGATTTTTGCTGGCAAGTACTTGGGGTGTCTTTATGGCAGTAATCTTTTCATTTGTCAATTGTTTATTGCCAGACATTACGGAGATATGAGCACTAACACATCGTACGGGTAGCGAAAACTAGGGCACTGACTCGGGCACGAAACACACTGTATCCTCACTCCCCGGGGCTAAGACGGTGACTGAGCTCCTTGTGGTACAACATCTGCCAAGCCCAGAGATGTGCCTCGCTGCCAGA
>CM064514.1:39668805-39746305 GCA_032716605.1 Paralithodes platypus
TCTCTCTCTCTTTAGTATGAGCATCTAACCATCCACGACCAACATGCGTGTGTATGTGTGTGCGTGTGTGTGTATATGTGTGTGTATATGTGTGTGTATATATGTGTGTGTGTGTGTGTGTATGTGTGTACCATAGCGTGTGTGTAGGCTACCTGTGTGTAAAATAATAACTGTAACCAACACCAGACCACAAACTGGGAGCGGCTCCACAGAAATAGAAATAGAAAATAGAAAATGTGGTAAAATAGAAAACGCGGGAGTGGTGAAATAGAAAATGTCGTATAGTAGAAAATGCGGAAATGGTAAAATAGAAAATGTGGTATAATAGAAAATGCGGTAGTGGTAAAATAGAAAAGGTGGTATAATATAAAATGCGGAAGTGGTAAAATAGAAAATGTGGTACAATAGAAAACGCAGGAGTGGTAAAATATAAAACGCGGAAGTGGTAAAATAGAACATGTGATATAATAGAAAATGTGAAGGTGGTAACATAGAAAACGTGGGAGGGTCTTCACACACAATAATTATGTATATAAAGGCAGATTATTTTTATAGGAAGCAAACTGTAGGGCAGTGGTGGATTATTTGAGAGGGGAATTAAATATATGGCAGACTTTAGCTGTAGAGAATTAATTAATTTCGTTTAATTGATATTATAATTTACAGTACACTCAATAAATTCAAATATATAAACATATATACACATACGCCATTCAAATAATCACTCACTTTCTTTCTCTCTATCTATATCTTTATTCACCTATCTATCTATCTAACATTCTAGCTACTGCGCTTAGCTATTTCATCATCTATATATCTATCTATCTACTGTATAGCTATGATTATATGCATCTATAGCTACTGTATCTACCTATCATCGAACTCTCTCTCTCTCTCTCTCTAATGCACAAACAATAGGTCCCTGATGAGCGTTGTGATACTCGAAGGTGCCATGGGAGGTAGGGTGTGAGGGAGGGGAGGGGGTGGGGGTGGTGGTGGGGGGACTATGTGAGCGGGATGACTCATATGTACACCGAATATTGACGCTGGGGATATGTTAATGGGGGTCACCGGCTTTTGTTTATCGTTCACTCTTTTTCTCTCTTTCCCTGGCTTGTATCCATTCGGCCCCATTCAGCCAACTGTTTTAAGACGTTTATCCCCGTCCAGGTGTCGATTTCTTCCTGCGCATCGCGAGCCAGCATTGCATGGAGAAATCCGGCTTCGCCAAAGACATTTTTCTATCGAAAAATGTACAAATTTAGCTTGCTGTCAAAAAAAATATATATATATATGCTGGCTCGCTTCCGCTCGCCAGGAAAATATTGACACCTGGATGGGGGTAAACGTCTTAAAACAGTAGGCTGAATGGGACCGAATGGATACAAGGCAAAGAGAGAGGGAGAGAAAGAGAAAAAAAGCATGGTGTGCTCCCTTAACCCTTTGAACATCCGATTACGCATTTATGTTATGCCTTCTGGCTATTAACTGACGATTCTATTTAGATTAGGAAGGGCATGTGGGAGCCAAAGGGTCAATTGCAATAGTCTTTACCTTTTAATCCCCACCGATCCTTCCTAAGCTGTATACAATCGTCTAATAAGAGCCAGAATAAACTATCAAAAACGTCATAATCCTCAAGGGGTTAATTATGTGAGATCCCTGCATATATTGTTAACTATTTCATACAAGCTTGGAGAATATTCAAATCAAGGTAATCTAGATTTGCAGCTGAGACATATAACAAAAACATAGATATATTTTGTGTTATCACCGACCATGTGCCAAGAACATCATGTGTGTTAATAAATATCTTGAAGTCCGTTCCACCCTGATAATTCTCAATTCTTCCAAACTACCTATGCTCACAGAAAGAGTTTAATTCATAATACCGTACTTGGTAAGTTAACAAACAATATATCGCATATACTGTACATAGAGGATATATAGCATAAATAACATCATGGCAAATTCCATAATATTTAGATATTGACACAGTGTATATAATTATGTATTTTAAGAGTAGTTCTAAATAAATCATATTGTCCAAAAGGTGACACTTGATATTTGGTTTTAGTCCAATAAAGTGAAAATTCAATTCGTAAATGTATGTATCAGCAGCGCAATATGCATGCACCCTCAATTAGCCAAATGTCCATTAAGAGGTGTTATGCTCACATTACACTATTATAATGTTAAATATATCATATAGTTACAGACCGGCACAGAACAAAAGTTGGGTGATGTAGCATAGGTATCTATCTATCTATCTATCTATCTATCTATATATATATATATATTAGTGTGTATGTGTGTGTGTGTGAACCCTCGTTAAATACACATGTTCTGCCATATAATGAAGTTTTGTGCCTCGTATGAATATGACTGTATGGTATAATAGTATGATAGTATAATAATATGGTATATGTAAGACTACCGGTACAATACAGAAAGTATGCGTAATAATAGGGTAATAATTAGTGTACCTTATAATTTATCTATACAAAGGTATATTGGTAGTAATAAACCCATCTAATATAAGGATATGAAGGTAAATCACTATCAATATACCCATTAATCCCTTCAACACGATGACGCCATTCTACCATTGATCCTGGCTAAAATTCTACATTATACAGTTTAAGAAGGGCCTGTGATATTCAGATGGTTTACCGAAATCATTATTAACCCCTTGAGTCCTAGAACTACATTATTCACTAACGAAAATCGTCTACTGGTAGCCAGAATATGATGAAAAGTACGTCTTGCCTCTTTCATACCTTTAATATAGGACAGTGTATTAGCATTGAAGACCCACCCAAACAGTAGAATAAAGCAATAATACATAATTAAATCATTAACTAAATTAAGAGGTGATGGGCCGTTTTGCTGGTCCCCTTTCTTCCTCATGCTTATCCCCATTAGTGTTGTGGTTTTAAGACGTTTGCCACATTATTGTGTTGATTTTAAGACTTTTCACACCATTTATTTGTCAATAACAAGACATTTCGTGCTCTATAAGTGTTTTTTTCCTGGCGAGCGATAGCGAGCCTGTAATAGTGGAAGAACAGGCCATCGGCCGTGAACTTTTCTACCGAAATATGTACAAATTAATCTCGTAGGGGGATCTAATGGATTTTTGTTTTAAGTTTGATGGAGGTCTAGGGAGGAAACAAAAAATAAATAAATGAATATATAATTAAATAGACCCCAATAAATAAACCACTATCCCCTTCATACAACAAAATATATAACCTCTCACAAAGAACTATTAACCCCTTCTGTACCAGCGACGTCCTGTTCATTATATTAGGGCAAGCATGAGGCGATTATATTCACATTAGGAAGGACATCTACCCATTAAGAGGCTTCAAACTATCTCAATTAAACCCTTTAGCTACCATGTATCCTTCCTAAGCTTAACCCCTTCTGTACCAGCGAAGTTTTTGTTTTTTTATTCTAGCTATATTTAGACGATTGTGTGCAGTTTATAAAGGACATGTAGTTGTAAAAAGGGTTCATTGACATAGTTTGAAGCCTGTAAATTGCTGGAGGCCTTTTTAAACTGAATACAATCGTCTAACAGTAGCCATAATAAAGCTAAAAGGACGGCATTGGTACAGAAAGGGTTAATGACCAATTAGTTGAAGTTGACAAGATTAATTGACAGGCTTCGGAAAGTTTTAATTCAATTATCAACTTTGACTGGAGAGAATGTCAATAAATGTGTCACACGATAGCGTTTGGGTTTCTATCTATCTATGTATGTATCTATCAAAGCTATCTATCTATTTACCCATCAAATCTATATATCTATCTATCTATCGAGAGAGAGTGAGAGTGAGTTACAAGGAGTTACAATGAATAGTTAGTATCTTAGAGGCCTTGCGGTCCATTCCGGGGAGATACTCAAAGTGGATGGAGAGAGACTGTTTAGTGCACTATACACTCATTACAGAGTGTGTAAAAGAGAGAGAGAGAGAGAGAGAGAGAGAGAGAGAGAGAGAGAGAGAGAGAGAGAGAGAGAGAGAGAACAACACAGTAATCCCTCGCTTTAATTCCGGAATTCAACCATTTTTACTTTCATCCCTACTGCCATTATCGTTATTAATAAAAAATTCAGTAATATAAGGGGAAATTAATTCATGGTACCGGTATTATATTACATTGTCATTAATGTTATTGTTGTGTACAGTCGCGTGTTATTAATGCAGATACAGAGAGTTATTGAATCTCGTAACAGAAAAATTACGCTTAATTATAATGTAAATGTTACAAAACACACAAACCAAAACAGGAACCGCACAATATCAAGACAAAATAACTTATCAAAATCACTATGTGGAAATAACGATTTAGATTTTTTTTTAAATTATTACTATTATTATTATCATTATTATTATTAGTAGTAGTAGTAGTAGTAGTAGTAGTAGTGTACATATATTTTCGAAGCAGTCTCGGGATGAATTGAAACTTGCTATTAATTCAATACCTGGTAACTGAATTTCGGAGGTTTCTTTAAATGTTTCGAGGCTTCAAAATGCATCACAATTAATGATCGCGACTGTACAATAATATCATCAATGGTAAAATATCTATTGCCCACATAAGAAAGGGGAAATGTCTTAAAGTGTTACAGAAATACATTCATTACCAGAGATAGATAGATAGATAGATAGATAAATAGATATAGATAAATAAATAGATAGATATATTTAGATAGGAAAACATACAGACACAGACAGACAGAGATATAGATAGATAGATAGATAGATTTGATAGATATAGATAGATCATACATACATACATACATACATACATACATAGGTATATAGACACAACCAGACCGATAACAGACAGATATAGATAAATAGATTGATAGATATACATTCGATAGTTAATACATACATACATACATAGGTATATAGACAGGCAGACAGACAGACAGAAACGCAGACAGATACATAGATCGCCTCCTCTTCGTAAATACATGAAATACTTATAATAAAATATAGCACTATCTGAAATATTGACATCCTCGTTATCACATATTGAATAAACCAACATTTTCCGATACTGACATTACGATAATCATATCAACCTTTTCAGTATACCACGATGCGTTCCTTGTTTTTATTCTGGCTGTTAGCAGTCGATATTATTCAGGTTAGGCAGGATATCTCGCAATGAAAAAGTAAAATATATCTCAAATATTCCTTTTAGTCCAACAGAATCAATATAAACTTCATCAAATTGTCTAATGGTTGCGATAATAAAATTATTATGTTCTCTCCACCAACCAACTTTACTCCTAAACTCGATTAATGAAATTAACAAACACATGTGGCAGTCCGGGGATTCGAACCTAGGATGCTCACACCGAAAATCAACACACTTATGCATTGCACCGTCATTGTATTCATATCAGTTAAAAATAATGAGCATGAAAAGGGTAATATATTATAATGTCCGACGGTCACGTGCTTCTTATTTCAGTTGACCTCCTCCTCCTCCTCCTCCGATCTCAAGGAGAGATGGGTCGTTTTTCTGGTCCTCCTTCTTCCTCATGTTTAGCCCCATTAGTTTTCAGATTTTAAGACGTTCGGCCTATCAGTTTGGCGATTTTATGACCTTTCGGCCCATTTCTTTGTCAATATTAAGACTTGTTGTGTAATTTAGGTGTCGATATTTTCCTGGCGAGCGATAGCGAGCCTGTAATTGAAGAGGAACAGGCCTTCGGCTGGGACATCTTTATATCGAAAATTATACAAATTTATCTTGAAAGAGGGGCTTGATGGAGGTCTAGGGAGGAAACTAAAAAAATAAAAAATAAAAAATAAATCTATATAATAATGAGGAAATTAATACGTTAATCCCCCCTATAAAAATATCCACTCTGTTTTCTCAGCTGACGGCATATTGGCAGGTGTCCACGTTGATTACTCCTCGGCTATTACCTTAGGGAAATTGGGTGGCGAAGCATGTTGTTTATTATGAAGCAGGTTATAGTGGGAGATAATATTAGGTAACTATTTTTTTTTAAGCTGGCGATAAATTGGCTCGTTCCCATCTTAATAAATCAGCTGTTACACATTTTGCATAGCTAAATAGGTTATTAATTACTAAAACTTGGCAATAATATGATGCAGAGCGTTTATGATTTCCTTTGGTTATCGATAAGTCAGCTGCAAAGGGAGTAAAAGTTTCGTCAAGTTAAAAAGAATCAATATAGATGAAGAGTAGGGAATATAGGTTGTAGCGGCAGTTGTTTTAAGTGTAGGGATAGCAGTTTATAGTCGGAGATGATCTTAGGTAACTGTATTATAGATGGAGTGTAGGGGTTATAGGTTGTAACGGGATATATTTGTTAGTGTTGTGAAAGCAGGTTATAGTGGGCGATGATCTTAGGTAACTATAATATACTGTATATGAAGTGTATAGAATATAGGTTGTGGCAGGTTATAGTGGGAGATGATCATAGGTAACTTTAATATAAATGATGTGTAGGGACATAGGTTGTAGTGGGAGATGTTAAAGCAGGTTATAATGGGAGAAAATATTAGGTAACTATAAAATAAATTATGTGTAGGGGCTATAGGTTGTAGCGGGAGATGTTTTAGTGTAGGGAAAGCAGGTTATAGTGGGAGAAAATATTAGGTAACTATAAAATAAATTATGTGTAGGGGCTATAGGTTGTAGCGGGAGATGTTTTAGTGTAGGGAAAACAGGTTATAGTGGGAGAAAATATTGGTTAACTATAAGATAAATTATGTGTAGGGGATATAGGTAGTAGTGGGAGATATTTTAAGTGTAGGGAAAACAGATTATAGTGGCAGATGATCTAAAGTAACAACTATTATAGATAAAGTGTAGGGGATATAGGTTGTAGTGGGAGGTATTTCTAGTGTAGGGAATGAACTTATAGGGATGTAGGGAAGAAGGGGTCTGCCTCGTATGGGTCAATAAGACTTCTGCAGATTTCCATTTGTCTTACGTTTTTAAGTTTTCCATCAAGCATCGACAAATCAGGTGCTAAGGGATTGAATTTCCCACCGGGTGACTACAAAATAGACTCGAGTCCCGTGTTTTGTGTGTGTTTATGTTCCCTGGTCAAAAACGTATCTCGGTACAGCTGTAATCCATCAATCCGGTTACAAAGGTCGGCGGCAGTTTATTCTGACACGGTGAACACAATAACACGGGCAGTCAGAAGTGTTGGTCAAAGCGAAAGGTTGAGGGGAGATGGGTTGTTTCTCTGGTCCTCCTTATGCCTCATGTTTAGCCCCATTGCTTTTGATATATTAAGACGTTTGCCCCATTAGTTTAGCGATTTTAAGACCTTGCATCCCATATGTTTGTCAATATTAAAACTGTTCGTGTCATTTAGGTGTCTATTTTTTCCTGGCGAGCGATAGCGAGCCTGTGATATAAGAGGAACCGGCCTTTGGCCTGGACATTTTTCTATCGAAAAGTGTAAACAAATTATCTTGACGGAAGGTCTTGGGCGGGTGTTTCTAGAAGCTTGATGGAGGACTACGGAGGAAAGTAAAAAACAAAATAATAATCAATAAATAAAAAGATACCTAAATGAGCAAATAGGTACGCCCATCCCCCCTTAATAACACGGGGAGTCAGAAGTGTTGGTCAAAGCGAAAGGTTAAGGTCAGAGGAGCGAATACTCTACAAAATGACAAATTACTACAAAATTACTAAAAACAATAAAAGGAGTAAGTGCCAGCTATTACCTTCAGAACATACCTGTCATCATTTTAGTTTTTGTATTGGTGAAAGCAAAACTATGCCAACTAATAACTGATTTCCGTAGTGAAGGAATGTATTAGTGGATAACAAGGTATATTATCCCTTTGAGTACCAGCGACGTATTTTAAATTGTATTCTAACTTTATGTAAACGATAATATGTAGCTTAGGAAGGATCTGTGGTAGTTAAAAGGGTTGGTTGAGATAGTTTGAAGCCTTATTATTGCTAAGGGTCCTTCCTAAGCTGAATAAAATTGTCTATTAGTTGCCAACATATGATTAAAAGGACGTCCCTGGTACTGAACGGGTTATGGTCATCTACTATACGGTTGAACGGGTTATGGTCATCTACTATACGGTTGAACGGGTTATGGTCATCTACTATACGGTTGAACGGGTTATGGTCATCTACTATACGGTTGAACGGGTTATGGTCATCTACTATACGGTTGAACGGGTTATGGTCATCTACTATACGGTTGAACGGGTTATGGTCATCTACTATACGGTTGAAACGGGTTCTGGTCATCTACTATACGGTTGAACGGGTTTATGGTCATCTACTATACGGTTGAACGGGTTATGGTCATCTACTATACGGTTGAACGGGTTATGGTCATCTACTATACGGTTGAACGGGTTCTGGTCATCTACTATACGGTTGAACGGGTTCTGGTCATCTACTATACGGTTGAACGGGTTCTGGTCATCTACTATACGGTTGAACGGGTTATGGTCATCTACTATACGGTTGAACGGGTTATGGTCATCTACTATACGGTTGAACGGGTTATGGTCATCTACTATACGGTTGAACGGGTTATGGTCATCTACTATACGGTTGAACGGGTTATGGTCATCTACTATACGGTTGAACGGGTTATGGTCATCTACTATACGGTTGAACGGGTTATGGTCATCTACTATACGGTTGAACGGGTTATGGTCATCTACTATACGGTTGAACGGGTTATGGTCATCTACTATACGGTTTGAACGGGTTATGGTCATCTACTATACGGTTGAACGGGTTATGGTCATCTACTATACGGTTGAACGGGTTATGGTCATCTACTATACGGTTCAACGGGTTATGGTCATCTACTATACGGTTGAACGGGTTATGGTCATCTACTATACGGTTGAACGGGTTATGGTCATCTACTATACGGTTGAACGGGTTATGGTCATCTACTATACGGTTGAACGGGTTATGGTCATCTACTATACGGTTGAACGGGTTATGGTCATCTACTATACGGTTGAACGGGTTATGGTCATCTACTATACGGTTGAACGGGTTATGGTCATCTACTATACGGTTGAACGGGTTATGGTCATCTACTATACGGTTGAACGGGTTATGGTCATCTACTATACGGTTGGCCAAATATGTTGTGTCGCCGCTGTCCTTACGTTTTGCTCGCTGTGTGCTGTATTAATGTCTGTCAGATGTTGAATTGGGTGTGTAAAGATAGGAACATGTTTGTATATCTCACTCGAAACGATGAATTAATGCTTATATAGCGCCGATACCAATTATTGCTCGAATTATACTTGGTGCCGCAACATCACTTATTTGGCCGACTGTACATCAGTAAAGCTAGACTATAACAAACTACAGTACAGTATATCTCAGTACCTCAGTATTAACCCTTTCAACACGATGATGTACTTTTAGTCTCATTCTGGTTACCATTAGATGATTTTTTTTAGCTCATTATCTACCCCTATCACTTAAGGGGTGATGCTTCACTTTTTGGTCGATTATTTAATGTATATATTATTTGTTTAGTTTCCTCCCTAGACCTCCATCAAACTTAATATAACAACCCTAGGATCCACCCTCAAGATATATTTGTACATTTTTCGGTATCAAATGTACAGGCCAAAGGCCGGTTCCTCTTAAAATTACTGAAATCGACACTTAAATGGCACGAAAGGTTTTAACATTGACAACGAAATGAGGCGAAAGGTGTCAAAAAAGCCAAACTAATGAGCCGAACGTCTTACAATCTCAAAACTAATGGGGGAAACTTGAGGAATAAGGAGGTCCAAAACAACGATCCATGTCCCCTTAAATGGGTAAATACGATCTCAATAAACCCTAAACTTTCTTCTGAAACTGCATAGAATCGTCCAGAGTTAGCCAGAAACAGACCAAAATGGACGTCATGATGCTGAAGGGGTTAAGTCTACATAGTAAGCTAGATCAACTTCAACTGTAGTCAATAGTCAGTGGTCCTTTGATACTAAAATGTCAATGAGGAGCAAAACCAACTGATGCCGGTGTGTGTGTGTGTGTACTGTATGTGTGTGTGTGTGTGTGTGTGTGTGTGTGTGTGTGTGTGTGTGTGTACTGTATGTGTGTGTGTGTGTGTGTGCGAGAGAGAGAGAGAGAGGGGGGGGAGGGTAACATCAATCACATGTAATTCCCACAAGATAAGGTACAAACTCTTCATTAAGGGGAGATGGGTAGTTTTTCTGGTCCCTCTTCTTCCTTATGTTCAGCCTCATTAGTTTTCATATTTTAAGACGTTTGGCCCATTAGTTTGGCGGTTTAAAGACCTTTCGCCCCATTTCTTCGTCAATATTAAGATTTTTCGTGTCATGTAGATGTTGATTTTTTCCTGGCGAGCGAAAGCGAGCCTGTAATTTATTAGGAGGCCGGAACATTTTTTTTTGAAAAATGTACGCAAATATCTTGGAGGGTCTTAGGGGGTATATTTTTAAAGCTTGATGGAGGTCTAGGGAGGAAACAAAAGAATATGATAAATAGATACATAAATGAGCAAATCAATACGCCCATCCCCCCTTAACCAGAATATATATAAAAGACCTTTCCATCCAGGACATGAGAAGAAGCGTTTATTCATATATTTATTCATTTAACAAAAAAAAAAAAAAATTGGAGAAGAGGAACACAAATCTTAAAAGAAAACTAGTCCATTCACCTCAAAATATCAGACGGAAAGACACAAAGAGTTTATTAGCGCAAAAGATTATTATTATAAATATGCGAACACACACGAGAACTTGGTCAAACAAAACGTGACCTCAACTCGGGAATACGAAAAAAAATATATATATACAGTATACACATAAGGGGTATTTATTGGCTTATTTGTGGATATATATATTATTTATCTTTTTACTTTCCTTCCTAGACCTCCATCAAGCTTTAAAAAACACCCCAAGACCTTCCTTCAAGATGTATTTGTACATTTTGTTTTTAAATTAAATGCTCGCTATGGCTCGCCAGGAAAAAATCGACACCTAAATAACACGAACATTCTTATATTGACAAAGAAATGAGTCGAAAAGTCTTAAAATCTGAAAACTAATGGGGCTAAACATGAAGAAGGGGGACCAGAAAAACGATCCATCTCCCCTTACAATGGATATTTTCTTTATAGTAACCGAAATTTCCAAGGAAATAAAAAGTGTGGAAAGACTTGCAAACAAAATTAGATAGTTTTGTACGCAATGAAGCCAGAATGTTTGCATTATATATGTTTAGTGCATCGTCAAGCATTCATAATACAATTGTAAATTTAGTTCTTACTAGTAAATCTTATGGTAAATATAGATATGTATTGTTTTGTATTATCGTAAAATATTATTTTGAATACCGGTACATGCAATATCATATATTCTATTTAAATAATATATTTGTAACATTCAACCATTTTTATTTTTCGAGAGAGAGAATAAATGCCTAAACATATATTCCTATGTTTTAATGGTATTGTGAATACTGGTACACAACATTTACTTTTCACTTAAAGAAACACTACTTTATTTCAAAGAACTATAATTATGTGTAAATGTAGATATGACGATGGATGGTTTTCATTTACTTAAGTATTAAATAGGGATGGATGTAGATTCCGGGCGTACGGTCGTCATGTTTACATAGGGCGATCGCCGCGGTTAATGGCGATTTTTTCGTTTATTTGCTCCCTGCTGGCAATATATATGATGATGACAACTTGTCATGGGGAGATGAGGGGGGCTTTATTATTGTATCCAATGGCATTAAAAATAGACGGGAACATGACTGCAAGCGTCCGACGCCTCCCCCACAGTCATGTTTACATTTGTCGCTCGCCGTGGTTGAGTTCGCGTCTATTTTGACGGCAATTTTTTTCGGTTATTTGCCCCCTGCTTGCAATATATATGATGACAATATGTCATGGGGGGTTGAGGGCTCAACATGTTATTGTATCCAAAGGCAGTAACAATAGATGGGAACATGATGGCTCCGCGTATTGTAAACAAAGGAGTACAAAGGAGTACAAAGGAGTACAAAGGAAATCAAGCAACAACAGATCTAGTGACCCTTCTAGGTTGCTTGTCCTTCAAAACACTGAGGATCAAGTGTCCAAACAGTGGTTTAGAGTGGGTAAGGGAACATTGTAAAGGGAATTACTGCCCTGGAACTAATGTCCGTGGCAGGATTAGGAAATTAGTAGGGGACAGATGGGTTAGTAACTGAGGGGGGGATAAAATAAAGTTATTCATTTACAAACGCAGTCAGTCGCGGGTTTGATGCGAGATATTTGTCTACGCGGAGTTTAAATGAATCAACGGTGATGCAGTCTATAACGTTTCTGGGAAGCCCATTCCACAAGTTGACAACTCGATTGAAGAAGAAATTCTTAGATTCGTGTGAGTTAAAAGATTTACCAATAATTTTGCAACCGTTTCGCCGCGGCTGACGGTACGCCTGAATTCTACATTCTACCCAATAAATATGTTGCAAGATATGTTCAAATACAATATATACAAATACAGGAATATAAGTCATTGTAATCCATTACATACTGCACCCATGCCTAGCTATAGGTGATAGCTTATGTTAAGGGGGTAGGGTACATATTTTTGGTCGATTTATTTATTTATTAATGATTATTATAGTTTTCCTCCCTAGACCTCCATCAAGCTTAACAAACCGTCTCAAATATCCCCCTTCTAGATAAACTTGTAAATTTTTCGGAAAACAAAATCCAGGCCGAAGGCCGATTCCTCCTAAATTACAGGCTCGCTATCGATCGCCAGGAAAAAATCGACACCTAAATGGCACGAAAGGTGTTAATACTGACAAAGAAATGGGGCAAAAAGTCTTAAAATTGCCAAACTAATGGGCCGAACGTCTTAGAATCTCAAAACTAATGAATCTGAACATGAGGGAAAAGGGGGGCCACAACAAAATTAATTTCCCTTTAAACTTAGGCCACTGATAAACATAATTACGTCCACGACATACGACACATGAAACCTAACACTTGTTCTGACTGGTACCTTCCTTACTTTGTCCCTTACAGTACCGGAGTGGAGTCGGGGGGTGAGTGCGGCTATGCGCTGTCACGGCGTATGCACCCATTGATTGACTGTACCGGCGAAGTCCTTTTATCTATATTTCAGCTACATATAGACGATTTTACGCAGATTAGGAAGGACCCGTGGTAGTTACAAGGAATAATTTATAAAGACTGCAGCCTCTTAATTGCTAAAAGTCTTTCCTTAGCGGCTTAGCTGAATACAATCACGTAATAGTTGCCAAATTATAATGGAAAGGGTGTCACCGGTACTAAATGGATTAATTGTTTTGTTTGTTTTGTTCCATGGATGGAGGCTTGTCTACTCCGGCAAAATATGTGGAGATCCCTAACATCGGCGATACATCAAGTATTCCAGTTAGTTTATGATTGTATAGTATTAATGAAGTATAAATGGAACTGAAACATAAATGTACACTCATCTATGATTCACAGATCTGCAAACACTGTCACACGAACTATAGCTTGCGTATATGTGTGTAAATGTGTATGTGTGTGCGTGTGATTGAATGCATGTGTGCTTGTGTGGGAGGGTGGGTGTATGTATGTGTGAGTATGTGGATGGGTGTAAGTGTGTGTGTGTGTGTGTGTGTACATTTGAATGTACGAGTGTGTGTGCGTTTGTATGTATGTGTGTGGATCTGTATATTATGTTCGTGTGTGTATAAGCTTTAACCGTTGGCTCTCCCCCGACTGATGCAATACTCTGGACATCAGTAAGGGACCCGGACACAGAGCCCTTATAATATAATGGTCTATTGTTGAAGGGTTACCGGTGAAGTGGGAGAGAGAGTCAAGAACCGGGTTTATTGTGGCCAACACATATACTGTAGATGAGAGAGAGAGAGAGAGATGAGAGAGAGAGAGAGAGAGAGAGAGAGAGAGAGAGAGAGAGAGAGAGAGAGAGAGAGAGAGCGAGAGAGAGAGAGAGAGAGAGAGAGAGAAAGAGAAAGAGAAAGAGAGAGAGAGACCGAGAGAGTGCGTGCTAGTGAGAAAAAATAAAATATCACCAATAATTAAACATTAATTTTCCACCTATTAAGCCTGTATCGTTCCAGTAATTAGCCTGGTTATATTTATACACAAAGACCCATTCCTTCCTCTTTATCAACGCATCACAAATTCTAAGGTGTTATCAGTCATGACATGCAGTTGTAAATATGAACTATGTAATTGTCATGATATGCTGAAGTCATATAATTAAGGCGAGATGGGTAGTTTTTCTGGTCCCCCTTCTTCTTCATGTTTAGCGCCATTAGTTTTCATAATTTAAAACGTTCGGCCCATTAGTTTGGCGATTTTAAGACCTTTCGTCCTATTTCTGTCAATATTATGATTTTTCGTGTCATTTAGGTGTCGATTACTTTCTGCCGAGCAATAGCGAGCCTGAAATTTAAGAGGAACGGGTCTTCAGAACACGTAATTATCATGATATACTGGTATTTTTTTTTTTCTGGACCCCCTTCTTCCTCATGTTTAACCCCATTAGTTTTGAGATTTTAAGACGTTCGCCCAATTAGTTTGGCAATTATAAGAGCTATTGCCCCATGTCCTTGGGATTTTTAAGACCTTTTGTGTTATTTAGGTATCGATTTGTTCTTGGCGAGCGACAACGAGTCTGTAATTTAGGAAGAACCAGCCTTCGACATTTTTCTACTGAGAAGAAAGTACCAACTTATCTCGAATTAGGGCGGTCTCGGGGGTACTGTTTAAGCTTAATGGAGGTTAACCCTTACTGTACCGGCAACGTCATTTTAATCTTATTCTAGTTATGCTTAGAGGATTTTGTGCAGCTTAGGAAGGATCTGTGATAATAAAACGGGTTAAGTGAGATAGTTCGAAGCCTGTTAATTGCTGGAGGCCCATCTGAAACTGAAATTGTCTAATAGTTGCCAGAATATACTGAAAAACATATTACCGGTATTGTCTCGGGTAAGAGAGCATACACAAAATATATTAAGGATAAAAAACAAAATATATCAAGGATTAAAAATAAACTCAAGAAACATTACGGCAAAGGCAAGGAGTAATGGAATATGCTCGAGTAAAGTCGGTATCACACGAGAGCTTTTATAGTCAACATTCGATGGTCAACATTTTTCTGGCAAAATTTCTTGGATATTTTGCAGTGGTATCGGAAACTAGATTGAATGTAGAATAATTTGGGAATAAGAATGATATAATATGTCTACCTCATTAGCTGCCAGAGGAGTGTTGAGGATAAATGTTGAAGGGAAAAGTACTCGTGTGATACCGGCTTAACTTGAAAGAAACTCTGAGCTGAATACAGAGAGAAAATCTGGAGAACAACAATTTGGCTAGCGGTCCCTTAAGGGGGGTGACCTGTTTTTTTATTTGTCTCCTTTTCTCTCTTTCTCTGGCTTGTATCCATTCGGCCCCATTCAACCAACTATTTTAAGACGTTTATCCCCATCTAGGTGTCGATTTCTTCCTGGCGAGCGATAGCGAGCCAGCATTATATGAAGAAATCCGGCTTCGCCGGAAAAAATTTCTATCGAAAAATTGTCAAATTTAGCCTGCTGTCAAAAACATTTTACAAATATGCTGGCTCGCTACCGCTCACCAGTAAAAAATTGACACCTGGATGGGGATAAACGTCTTAAAACAGTAGGCTGAATGGGGCCAAATGGATACAAGCCAGAGGAAGAGAGAAAAGGAGAGATACAAAGCAGGTGACCCCCCCTTAAGGCATTACACCCGGAATATCAAAGGAATCACGAGAAAGGCTGCTCAAGAGTCCGAATGATTGAGAGACTGACAGTTAAGCGGAGATGGTCGTTTTTCTGGCCACCCATTCCCCCCTCATGTTTAGCATATTAGTTTGATATTGTAACACATTCGTTCCATTAGTTCGGCGATTATAAGATGTTACGCTCCATTTCTTTGTCAATATTAAGACTTTTCGTTTCATTTAGGTGTGGATGTTTTCCTGGCGAACGATAGCTAGCCTGTAATTTAAGAGGAACCGGCCGGGACATTTTTCTATCGAACAATATACACATCTATCTTGAAGGAGGATCTTGGGTAGGTGTTTTCTTAAGCTTTATGGAGGTCTAGGGAGGAAACGAAAAACAATAATAAAAATATACATAAATGAGCCAATAAATACGCCCATCCCCCGCCCATCCCCCCTTAAGAGTTCGAATGATTGAGAAACTGACAGTAGGTAACGGTAAGATCAATGTGTTCCTTAAATACATATACATATATTGTACATGTTAAAAATATTGACTGAAGAGCTATTCATATATACTGTACATACATACATAATTATATACGTACATACATACACACTTACATGCATACGTACAGTACATACATACAGTACATACATGCATATTTTTATACATTCATACATACATACATACAAACATAAATACATACATACATACATGCATACATACATACACACATACAAATCTAAAGACAGATTCATCCAAAGAAAGTGGGAACAATATAACTAGATTATAATGTAAAAATACAGATTGAAAAAGTTATCTGGAACAAAATGTGGTCATAAACTTCAAATGATAAATCGACATAAAACTGATGAACGGTATGAATTCAAGAACACGTCATAAAAGCTAAAACAGATCGAAACAATGTATACAGGAAATGTTTGAGGGGAGATGGATCGTTTTTCTGGTCCCCCTTCTTCCTCATGTTTAGCCCCATTAGTTTTCAGATTTTAAGACGTTCGCCCCAATAGTTTGTCGATTTAAAACCTTTCGTCCTATTTATATATCAAAATCAAGACCTTTCGTGCCATTTAGGTGTCGATTTATTCATGACGAGCGATAGCGAGCCTGAAATTTTCAGAGAAGGCATTTTTCTATCGAAAAAATTACAAATTTATCTTGAAGGGGGGTTCTAGGGAGTGATTTTTTAAGCTTTATGAAGGTCTACCGAGGAAACTATAAAATAAATGAATATATATATATATATATATATATATATATATATATATATATATATATACCGGTATATAAATAGACCAACCAACAAAATATCCACTGTCCCCTTAATAGATGCTGATGGTAAAATATTATTTATATAAGTGAACTTTAAATTGATATTGAAGGAAAAGGGGCCTATAAGTAAAATACATTCTCTGATATTAACCCCTTCACCACCATCACGTAATTGTCATCCTATTCTGGTTACCATTAGACGATTTTCTTCAGTATATAATCTACCTCTACGACTCGAATGGGCGACTACGATCTCGTTAAACCCTCTTAATGATAAATGTTCTTCTTGAACTGCATTAAATCATTCAATTTCACCAAGCATCACAGGTAAGAAGGCGTCATAGTCTTGAAGGGGTTACTACTCGCTTTTTCTGGACCTCCTTCTCCCTCATGTTTAGCATATTCGCTTTGAGGTTTTAAGACTTTCGTTCCGTTAGTTTGGCGATTGTGAGACATTTCGCCTCATTATTTATTCAATATTAAGACCTTTCGCACCCTTTTGATGTCGACTTTTACCTGGCGAGCGATAGCGAGCCTCTAATTTTAGATGGAATCGGCCTTCGGTCGAGACATTATTCTACCGAAAAATGTACTCATTTATCTTGAAAGGGGGTCTAAGGGGTGTTTTCCTAAGCTTGATGGAGGTCTAGTAATGAAACTCAAAAATAATTATATATATAAATACATAGACCAAAAACCAAGTTACTACCCCCTGAAGGGTTGGTATTTAGTTTGCTCCCTAGACCCCCACCAAACTTAAATATATACCCCCACGATCATCATTCCAGATAAATTCATACACTTTTCGGTATAGTATATAGGCCATATGCCAATTCCTCCTATATTACAGGCTCGCTATCACTCGCCAGGCAAAAAACGTCACCTAAATGGCACAAAAGGTCTTAATATTGACAGAAAAATGGGGCAAAAGGTCTGAAAATTGCCAAACTAATAGGACGAAGGTCTTAAAATCTTAAAACTAATGGCGCTAAGCATGAGGGAGAAGGGGGTCCAGAAGAAGCAAAAACCTCTATGATTATTGATATTGAGCAGTGTCGGTCAAGTAGAGAGCACGCACACGTGCGAATCTGCTTGACCTGGATTCTATCCCAGCCAAGGCAGATTATTTAGTGGGTGTGGTAGTACGTCCTAGCTTGTCTCACATGTTCGCACCCCGTCGGGGGACACCTCGACGACGTTTACAGACTAATACACACACAACAAAGCTATTCCAACAGCTTCCTCTATCTACAACACACCTTTTCTGCTACCTACACTTTCCCAGCCGTATGGTCCTAGTGGGATTCGAAATGTAAGATAACTCAATGGATAACGTAAATGTGAATAAAGGACAAGAGTTATGGCTTCAGCGAATAATGTGGGGGCCGACGTTCAGTGTTATCTACTGCATATTGGCACCTCAGACCCAGAGTTCAAATCCTAGCAAAGGGATACTATCATTACTGTATGTATTGTGTGTGTGTGTGTGAGAGAGAGAGAGAGAGAGAGAGAGAGAGAGAGAGAGAGAGAGAGAGAGAGAGAGAGAGAGAGAGAGAGAGAGAGAGAGAGAGAGAGAGAGAGAGAGAGAGAGAGAGAGAGAGAGAGAGAGAGAGAGAGAGAGAGAGAGAGAGAGAGAGAGAGAGAGAGAGAGAGAGAGAGAGAGAGACCTGTATCAGCTAGTATTAACATCAATAACTAGTCCACTCCATTGTCAGCTCTCTCATCTTCTCCCGCCCCATGTGTCTTGGATATTGTAGGCGATGTTTGGGCCATTATCCAGCAATGTACAGTGTATTTAGTTGGACCCTTAGACTAATAAAAGGCCTCCCCAGACCCCCTTCAAACTAAAATATATACCCTCAATCCATACCCCCTTCAAGCTAAATGTGTACATTTTCCCAGCCGAAGGCCTCTTTCTCTGGAGGCTCTCTGTCGCTCGCCTAGAAAACAATCGACACCTGAATGGAGTGAAAACTGTAAAACCGCCAATTTAATAGAGGGAAAGAGAAAGGATCAAGAAAATATTTAATTAAATGAGAAATAAACAATAACAGAGTCCGGTTTCAACTAGTATAAACATCAAATAACTTTAGTCAACCCCTTCACCATTGTCAGTTCTCTCTCTCTCTCTCTCTCTCTCTCTCTCTCTCTCTCTCTTTGTTTTCCTGTATCCCAACCTATCTACAGTAAATCTGCCTACCAACCAATCTATCGGTCTCTCTCTCTCTCTCTCTGTCTCTCTCTCTCTCATATTCTCCCGTCCCTTAAGTCTTGGATATTGTATGCGTTTCAATTACCCTTTATCTCCCTTCCTTCCTTTATTGCTTCTTCCTTCAGTTCCTCCGTCATTGCTTTGTTTATTCACCTTTCCTTACCAGTATTATCAGTGGGGAGTCGTATTATTTGTGTGTAGCTCTTTGAAGATACGATATGACGCATTTCTTGTTGGTGTGTTCTGGTTATTATTAGACGGTTATATTCAGATTAATAAGAGGGGATGGTTCACTTTTTTGGTCGATTTGTTCATTTATTTGTAATGTTTCTAGTTTCCTCCCTAGACCCCCATCAAACTTTAAAAAAAAAAAAAAAAAAAAAAAAAAAAAAAAAAAACAGGATCCCCCTTCAACATATATTTGTACATGTTTCGGTAGAAAAATAACCCGACCGCAGGCCAAGCTCGCTATCGCTCGCCTGGAAAAAATCGACACCTACATAACAGGAAAAGTCTTAATATTGACAAAGAAAACGGGCGAAAGGTCTAAAAAATCGCCAAACTAATGGGCTGATCGTATTAAAATCTGAAAACTAAAGGGGCTAAGCATAAGGGAGAAGGGTGTCCAGAAAAACAGACAATCTCCCCTTAATAAAGGTTAATGGGAGTCAGAGCATTAATTGAGATAGTCTTTCCCCTTATATGTACAGTCACAAACACAAACAGTCACAAACACCCTCACTAACAGCTAGTCACAAATACCCTCACTAACAGTCACAAACACCCTCACTAACAGTCACAAACACCCTCACTAACAGTCACAAACACCCTCACTAACAGTCACAAACACCCTCACTAACAGTCACAACACCCTCAGTAACAGTCACAATACCCTCACTAACAGTCACAAACACCCTCACTAACAGTCACAAACACCCTCACTAACAGTCACAAACACCCTCACTAACAGTCACAAACACCCTCAGTAACAGTCACAAATACCCTCACTAACAGTCACAAACACCCTCACTAACAGTCACAAACACCCTCACTAACAGTCACAAACACCCTCACTAACAGTCACAAACACCCTCAGTAACAGTCACAAATACCCTCACTAACAGTCACAAACACCCTTACTAACAGTCACAAACACCCTCACTATCAGTCACAAACACCCTCACTAACAGTCACAAACACCCTCAGTAACAGTCACAAATACCCTCACTAACAGTCACAAACATCCTCACTAACAGTCACAAACACCCTCACTAACAGTCACAAACACCCTCACTAACAATCACAAACACCCTCACTAACACTCACAAACACCCTCACTAACAGTCAAAAACACCTTCACTAACAGTCACAAATACCCTCACTAACAGTCACAAACACCCTCACTAACAGTCACACACACCCTCACTAACAGTCACAAACGCCCTTACCAACAGTCACAAACACCCTCACTAACAGTCACAAACACCCTTATCAACAGTCACAAACACCCTTACTAACAGTCACAAACACCCTCACTAACAGTCACAAACACCCTCACTAACAGTCACAAACACTAACAGTCACAAAC
Source organism: Paralithodes platypus (assembly GCA_032716605.1). Lineage (NCBI taxonomy): Eukaryota > Metazoa > Arthropoda > Malacostraca > Decapoda > Lithodidae > Paralithodes > Paralithodes platypus. The sequence continues at coordinate 39,689,700 of CM064514.1, forward strand.
ACCCTCACTACCAGTCACAAACACCCTCACTAACAGTCACAAACACCCCTACTAACAGTCACAAACACCCTCACCAACAGTTACAAACACCCTCACTAACAGTCACAAACACCCTCACTAACAGTCACAAACACCAACAGTCACAAACACCCTCACTAACAGTCATAAACACCCTCACTAACAGTCACAAACACCCTCACTAACAGTCACAAACACCCTCACTAACAATCACAAACACCCTCACTAACAGTCACAAATACCCTCAAAAACAGTCACAAACATCCTCACTAAGACACAAACACCCTCACTTAGTTACAAACAGTCACAACCACCGTAGCTAACAGTCACAAACATCCTAACAGTCACAAACACCCACATTCACACAGTTACAAACACATTAATATCTCCAAACATTAAAATACAATGAACAAAACGCGCTTCTCGGACTAATTCATGAGAGTATAAATTAATAGTTCTGCAACAGTTTTAGTACCATGCATAAATTAGCGATACACTACTGGGAAATATAATTAGTGAATAGCTTTGAACATTATTTTATCACGAGACAAAGTGTATATTTATTATAATGTGTGTGTGTGTGTGTGTGTGTGTGTGTGTGGCTATGTTTTCGCCTCCGTTCGATTGTTTGTATGCTATTTTGTAAACAACGTCTTCAAACCTAAAAACTAATGGGGCTAAACACAAGTCGAGAGGGGTACAAAGGAGTACAAAGGAAATCAAGCAACAACAGGTCTAGTGACCCTTCTAGGCTGCTTGTCCTCCAAAACACTGAGGATCAAGTGTCCAAACAGTGGTTTAGAGTGGGTAAGGGAACATTGGAAAGGAAACTACTGCCCTGCCACTAACGTGGCAGGACTAGGAAGTTAGTAGGGGACATATGGGTTAGTAACTGAGGGGAGGATAAAATAAAGTTATTAATTTACAAATGCAGTCAGTCGCGGGTTTGATGCGAGGTATTTGTCTAGGCGGAATTTAAATGAATCAACGGTGCTGCAGTCTATAACGTCTCGGGGAAGCCCATTCCACAAGTTGACAACTCGATTGAAGAAGAAATTCTTAGATTTGTGTGAGTTAAAAGATTTACCAATAATTTTGCAACCGTTTCCCCGCGTGTAATTAGATTGGTCGATAGTGAAGTACTTACTACAGTTCATATTGTCGATGCCTTTGATGATTTTGAACACTTGAATTAAGTCACCTCTTAATCTGCGCTGGGTTAAAGGAAATAGATTTAATTCTCTAAGACGCTCTTCGTATGGTTTGTTCTTTAGGCTAGGTATAATTTTGGTAACTCTACGTTGAACTCGTTCTAGCTTGTTTATGTCTTTTTGGTAATAAGGGCACCAGCATTGAACGCAGTATTCCAGAAGAGGGCGGACTAAGGAATTGTAAAGGGTTAGGATTACGTCTTTGGATTTATGCTCAAATGATCTGCCTATAAAGCCAATTATTTTGTTTGCCTTCTTAACAACTTCTGAACATTGTTGACTCGGTTTTAGGTTACTCGATATTGTTACTCCCAGATCGGTTTCTCTGTTTACATTCTTAAGCTGAGTGCCATTCATCGAATAGTTTGCTTTCTCATTTAGGTATCCGATATGTAGTACTTTACATTTATCCGCATTGAAACTCATTTGCCAAATTTGGGCCCAATGTGACAATTTATCTAGATTGTGTTGCATATCGTCAACTTGATCTTTTGAGAGTACGCTATTTGCAATTTTTGTATCGTCAGCAAATTTTGAGATTGTACAGGTGAGACCCTCATCTATGTCGTTGATGTAAATTAGAAAGAGAATTGGTCCTAGTACCGATCCCTGGGGTACCCCGCTACTTACATTGGTCCATTTAGATGCCTTACCGTTTATGACTACTCTTTGCTTTCTGTCGCTGAGCCAATTTTCTATCCATTTCAACACACCGTCTTGTATTCCATGCGCTTTTAGTTTTAGCAGTAAACGTTTGTGGGGAACTTTGTCAAAGGCCTTTTGAAAATCAAGGTATATAATATCTACAGCTTTACTCTCATCGTAGAGGTTGAGGATATCGTGGAAGGAGTCTAAGAGGTTTGTTAAACAGGAACGTTTTTTACGAAAGCTGTGTTGAGTATCTTTAAGTATGTTATTTTCCTCTAAGTGATTTACGAGTCTGTCTCTTATGACCGTTTCTAGCATTTTACATACAACTGAGGTTAAGCTAATTGGACGATAGTTACTGGGTAGGGATTTGCTGCCTTTTTTTAATATCGGTGTTACGTTGGCTATCTTCCACTGTTCAGGCATAGTTCCAGACTGCAAGGATTTATTGAATAGTAATGTCAGTGGTTTGGAGAGCTCATCCTTAGCTTCCTTTAGAACTCTAGGCGTGATTGTATCAGGTCCAGGCGTTTTATTTACCTTGAGTTTATCTAAACAATTCAATACTTCTCTCTCTGTAACGGTGATATTGCTTAGAACATCTGAATTATCAATCTGAATCGGCGATGGTGTAGGGATATCACTGAGGTCTTCTGTTGTAAAAACTGATGCAAAGAAGGTATTGAGGGCATTACTCATTTGTACTTCGTCTTTGGTGTATTCTTCATTTTCATCGACTAACGGTCCAACAGTTGAAGTAACTACTTTTTCTTTCTGATATAACTATAGAATTCTTTCGGGTTTGTTTTACTTTGATTCGCAATATGTAACTCTAGGGTCTTTTTACTTTGCTTAATTAACTTTTTGGCTTTGTGTCGTAGCTCTACAAATTTCACCCGTTCTTCGTCATTTTGTGAGGATTTTAATCTATCATTAGCAAATTTTTTAGCAAGCAGGCAGTTTGAAATATCTTTATTCCACCATTTGGGCTTATTATTATGGCCTGGACGCCGTATTTTCGATGGTATGCAGTCTTGCACTGCTTTTAGGTAAGTGGTTTCGAATAACTTCCAAGATGTATTTATGTCGTTATTGTTAATTAAAAAGCTCCAGTCAGTTTCTTTAAACATAGCTCTAAGTTTATGAAAGTTTGCTTTCTTGAAATTAGGGACTTTTTCGATGCTACTATTTGGTTCGTTACTAGTAAAGTTTAAAGTGAAAGTTATCGTACGATGGTCGCTGTTACTGAATTCATCACCAACATTCAAATTCTCTATTAATTCTTCTTTTGTTGCAAGTACAATGTCAAGAACGTTATTACCACGGGTCGGTGTTCGAACAAATTGATAAAGCGAACTCTCTTGCAAGTTCGTATACAAGTCATGTCCGGAGTGTGAAGTAAGAGTATCGCCCCACTTGGTCACAGGTAAATTAAAGTCGCCAAAAAATATGGTATCTAGTGAGTTACTTACATCTGCAATTTGTTCATAAATTTCTCGGTCAGTTTACACTGATTGAGCTGGAGGTCTGTATATTAATGCAAGTATTAGTTTTGTACCTTTATTATTCTTTGTTAGCACAAAAGATGTGTCGACGTTCACAATTTGAGGTTTTGACAAGAGGGTCGGGTTAAGACTTTCTTTGATATAAAATAAAACGCCACCTCCATTTTTATTTATTCGGCTTTTCTCAATCATTACATAACCGGGAAGTGAATACTCTGCTAAAAAGTCTCTATCTACTGTATTGAGCCAAGATTCTGTTATACCAATCACATCATAATTTTCAGTAAACACTAGTTCCTCTAAATCTGAAAATTTATTGCGTATGCTACGAGCGTTTGCATAGAAAACCTTTAAAGTTGCGGTTTTAGAACTCGCAGAACGTTCTTTAATCAAATTTTTGGTTCTGATCGGATCTACATTTACATTCATGGCTGACATCGGTCCTCGGTTGTTATTCCTGGCGGGTTTGAATTTGGGTCGTGTTGGTGGAGCTTTATCCAAATTTGCGGTTCTTGACAGATTAGCATTTAAATCCTTCGCAGGTTGCCGCCCTCGCTGTCTTCGGTCCTCCTTCCTGGTTGTCCTGTGCCGAGTCGATTTCTTCTCTGAAAATCCTTCACCGCATCGTTGAGAAGACGCCCAAAACGTGCTGCTCCCACCTGGTTCAGATGAACTCCATCGTCCGAAAACAAATAGTCATCGTAGTAGAAATTGTCCCAGGTGTCGACGAATCCCACGTTTTCCTTCCTGCAGAGGTTTGCTAGACAACGATTTGTGCTGGTGGCTATGTTGTAAAATCGGCTCTCTACACCAAGCCGGGGGACGATTCCTGAGACGATGATCCTTGATGACTTCTCCTTAAACGACTTGATCATCTGCTGGTACTTTAAAAGCAAATCTTCCGACCGGGTTCGCTGTACATCGTTGGATCCAACGTGGATGACGTACATTGTATTAGCAGGGGCCAGCTTAGATACTTCGTCAACTGCAGCAACTACGTCGTCCACACCACCACCAGTGATACAAAAACGCTTCCTGGTCTTAGGTGCTCTGGCGCAAAACTCTGTGAGCTGACCACGTATCATCGAGTCTCCCACGAGCCGGACGGACTTCTTCTATTTCCGCTTCGTCATCTGAGTCTGCGAGTATCTGGAAGCGGTTTTGACACTCGGTAATCGGTATGGGTTTCCTGGTCTTGGGGCAAACGTTGTTCCTAACAACACGGAAGTTGTCTTGAGGGGGAAGAGAGTTACTATTTGTTTCTTGAGTATCGGAACCATCAGATGAAATGGCTACTGCAGGCGTTTAATTGTTGGCAGTTGACGTTGGGGCATTGGTGGCTGCTGGAGTTGCGGTGACAATTGAAGTTTGTGGTACTCCAACGTTGAGTGTTACAAACTCTTGGAGTGATTCCAGCTTCATGGTGAGGACGTTGATCTTGTTGTAGGCTTCATCTAATTTCACTGTCAAATTCTCTTGTTGCTGGCAGAGACAGCAGACTTGTAGATCGACAGTAACAAACATGGACTCACCAAACCTACTGGCGCAGTTCGTACAAGTGCGAGGCATGGTAACAGTCAGTTTCTTCAGATCGCTTCACTCACTTTAAAGCACTTAACACACTTTAAAACACTTAACTCACTTTAAAACACTTCACTCACTTTAGAAACACTTCAATCACTTCAACCGAAAACAATGTTGAAATACACAACAATAGGTTATCAGGGGTGATAGCCTAACCGAAAACAAAAAATTGAGATACGCAGAATTAGGCTTCCAGGGGCGATAGCCTAACCAAAAGTTTTTTTATTTTTTTAAATACGCACCAATAGGCTACCAGCGTTGAATAGCCTAACTGAAAATAATAAAATTGAAATACGCAGAAATAGGCTACCAGGTGTGATAACCTAACCTTAAACAAATATATATATATAACAGAATATAACAGAATATGTAACTAAATATACAATTCACCAAATAGAGATTATATAAAAATAAAGTGTGACCGCACACAAGGGGGTAATATACTGTATCAACAGATGGCCCTGGTGTCACTGTAGCCTACTCTTTTTAGATAAAACAAAACAAAATGTATCAGTCAAAGGTTACTACAAGATCGTGCAAGCAACAACTAAAATTACAGATATATATAGCTACAGTAGGATACTAAATACAATATCTACTAGAGTTAATAAGAACAACAGATTGGCTGGCTATAGGCTAGGCTAGGTTTGGATTAGGTTAAAAGCTTGGCAGGTTGGGTTAGGCTAGGTTAGTTTGTACAAATACCACCCTTAGCTTAAAGTAAAATCACTCTGAGGAGAAAAAGTCAAGAATATATCTAGGGGGAAAATATAAATGAATGCATTTAAATTTACTACAAAATTGGCTGGAATTTAATATGTATAATCCCCCAAAAAAGTTTGTTTACAAAATGGCGTCGGCGTTCGTTCCTGTAGGCAGGTTAGTTAGTACACAATATTGTTTATTAGCAAATTAATATGCAAAGCTTTACTTACATACAAGGCAGTTAAATTGATACTTACTACAGTAGGTAATGGGTAAAATTAGGGGCTACGATTTTATATCAACTAAGAAGAGAGCGTTTGTTTACAAACAAAACAAAACAACAGATGGCGCTAGTGGCGCCCTGTCCGAGCAGGAGTCTTGTGATAAACACAAAGTTTATCAGTCAATACACAGCGAAATATCGTGCAGTGTTACTTACTAAACTACAGGATGGTTAAACGTGCTCTTAACCACCTTTCATGCACAAGAATGAAGAGGATGAGTAGTTAATACTCAAATTATGATCGATATCGTGAGAGCGTTGACAGAGCGTCTGCAGCGTCTGGCGGTAGCGAGGTGTTCAGGAAATAATAACAAAAAAATCCCCTTAACGGGAGATGGGTCGCTTTTCTGGACCTCTTTCTCCCTCATGTTTAGTCCCATTAGTGTTCAGATTTAAAGATGTTTTATCCATTAGTTTGTCGATTTTAAGAACATTCCGCCTCATTTCCTTTGTCAATATTTAGATTTTCACCGAAAAGTGTAAAAATTAATCTAGAAGGGGGATCTAATGGATGTTTTATTAAGTTTGATCGAGGTCTAGGGAGGAAACTAGAAAACTATAATTTATATATGAAAAAAAATCGACCAAAAAGTGTACCATACCCAAGGTTAGGCCTAATTGCTGCAAATTATGCATGAATAGAGGATGCCTTCAGCAATTTTAGTTCAGCTTCATCTGTTCTCCAATGTTATAAAGGGTCTAAAAATGTTCAGTCTTTCTTTTACTCAACAAAATATCTCTGTATCTCTCTCCTTCAATCAATCTTTCCTTCATCCCATGACTTATAATGGTTTAAGCTTCATATGTACAGGCATTTTAACCTCAATGTCCCTTGAATTTTGGCTTTGGGGGAGACACTCGTTACAGGCAAGCTGTCTTTTGTCTCCTTCATAAAATAGTCCATTCATTATAGGTACGCCAGCAAACATGACCCCAAACCTTTGTAACTCAAAATGGTCTAGAGCAAATGGGCTGTAAATTTCTACATCTACTCCCTAGCTGACCATTCCCAAACGGTATAAATAATAGCTCGATGACTCTAGTTGTTTATGAGTTATAGAGGTTAGCGGTCAAGTATGTTGGATTACCTATTATATTTAGCAATATTTAAATACATTATTTATATATATATAAGATATAATAAATAAATCAATAAGTAATATAATTGATAATATAATGGAAGGAGGAGGAGAGAGAGAGAGAGAGAGAGAGAGAGAGAGAGAGAGAGAGAGAGAGAGAGAGAGAGTGACAGCAAGTGAGCGACAGCGAGAGAGAGATGGTGACAGCAAAGTATATACAGTATACTCTAACAAGTAAACCCACCCGATTCTCGAATTCCAACTAGCACCTCCAACTTGGGCAGTCTTATAAAACTATGACGTCACATACAAGTCAGCGCAGACGAATACAATGAGAAACGATATAGGCCTATAATGTACTTTATTTTTTCACTTAATTTATTTTGGAGACATTTTGTTTGTTGTATGCTTTTATAAATATAAAACAAATATATCAAAGTAAAAACAACATCAACTAAGACCTAGTAATAATAATTTAAACCGAAAATAATGGTGGACTGTATTTATTTAGAAAAACACGAAAAATCTCATTTGTTCACCATTATATCATTTGGATAATGGGTAAAATGTTATAATTTGACCAAGTATCTTATAATGTTTGTATCTTAGGCCCCATTTAGTGCTGTATTACAGTATAGTCAATAATTCAGTTTCAAAAATGCCACTTGGCTACCGACATCATTATATTAATCCACTGAGTATTTTGGCATATATAATATATTCTATTTTACATATAACTCGAACTTACCCTTTGGTACATGCCCAACACTATGGGGAGCTTTGTTGATGAAGGTGTGTGTTTGCAATCGTATTCATTGATTGTGAAATACATTTTGATCTGACTATTGTGTTAGTCCTAAAATTATAAATTTCCCGTTCTCTTTACTATTTATCTAAAGAAAACGTTTAGAGTGACCGCTTGTGAAGATGGAGGCAAGGATTTTCTGTGTAAAGTAATGTATGTTTAACAGCAATAACACAAGTGAAGTTGGTCCCAGTACATAATTAGAACCATACATGAACACATTAACCTGCGCAAGATTGCTTACCAGAGTATCGGGACTCTTACTCAAATGTAAATTTAATAAGGAAACAAATATGATTAAAGAGTGTATTTTCCCCCTCTCGGCATTTTGACCATATTTATTGATAAATTGCAGTAATATAGGGGTAAACTGCATACTCATATGAAGTCAATTACTTTTGTAATATCCTTACTTATGATGTCATAATGTACAAACTACTTCGGAAGTTATATTTCGATAATATATGTAACAGAAGCCCAGAAGTTGCTGAGAAAGGCTTCATTAACACCAACATTATCAATATATACGAACTCATTGGGACTAGTTATATACTGGAATTAAGTTGTTCAGTCTTTTATCAACTCATTATAACCGTTGTTACAACACCGTATATACCAGTATTCCATATGCTTTGACTTTACCAGAGCCACCTTTAGTAAATAAGGAGGTAGCAAGCGTGGAGCCTACCTCGTGACGTCACAGGTTCCAATATTTTTTTGATAGGTATATACTTTGGGTGACAGCACTGATTAATTTACAGCTTAACTTTCTCTTTTCCCTCACCTCAAGACAGGATAATGGGGAGCTACAGTATGTCAATGGCAAGCTCCTTTTCTGGTGTAATTTCCAAATGTCGCGGTAGGTTAGTGCGAGTCAGTGCGAGTCTTGAGAAATGGTGGGTTGTATTTCGTAAAGGTCAACAAACACCGACAGACTCACTAAAAAGGGTAGAAAAGGGAATATACGATTATGGGTATTGGGTTTATCTATAGTGATTTACCTGTCTATCCATATATCAGATGGGCTTATTACCACCAATATCTAACTATCTATTGCCTGACGCCGTGATCCCCGAAGGGGTGACCACGAACGAACCGCTTCCATGCCCCTCTGTCCCCAATCAGTCGACACCCCTCCTCCCAACCAGCACCACCTTCATCCATATACTTCCTCAATCCATCCTTCCACCTCTCCGGTGCACCTCTCCCTCTCTGTCCTTCCACCTGGCTCTCGTACACCCTCTTAGTCATTCTCTCGCTTTCCATACGTTCCATATGGCCGACCCATCTCAAGTTGTTCCTTTTCACACTTTGCAGCACATCTACCCCTACTCCATACCTCCTTCTTACTTCCTCATTCGTCTGTCTACCCCCCATGTAACTCTGCACGCACTTCTCAAGTAACTAATTTCCACCGCTCTCACTCTTGGTCTGAGTCTCTTCCCGAACGTCCATGCTTCGCTTCCGTAAGTTAGTGTCGGGATTACCACACTGTCATGCAAGGACTTCCTCACTTCCATTCTGACCACCCTATTTCTTGTTACTGCTTTCAACATTCCTACAACTCTCTTCCCCTGTTGCACCCTCTCCTGCACTTCTCATCCATAGTCCCATCTTTACTCAACACACTGCCCAGATACTTAAAAGAGCTGACGATCTCCATAGCCTGACCGTTCAACTTCACCTCACACTCTGTGACTTCACCCCTTTCGAAGACCATAACCTTGCTCTTCCCCGCATTTATCTTCAAATTACGTTTTTCGCACACTGTTCCAAACTCATTTACCAGACCCTGAAATTCCCATCCATTATCGCTCATCATAACTGTATCATCCGCAAACAGCAGTATAGGCAGCTTCCACTCATTTCCCTCCCTTTTCAGCGATACACCAACATCCACTGCTCTTCCTAGTATTTCTTTCATGACTCCATCCATATATACAGTAAACAATCATGGGGACATCACACACCCCTGTTTCAACCCAACAGTAACACTCAGGTCAAAGAACTCGCTCTGCTCATTCTCCACACGTACTGCCGCCTGTGCACCCTCATACATGCTCTTCAGTGCTTTCAGCAACTTGCCATCTGCTCCGTATATTCTAAGTACTTTCCACATACCTTCTCAATCCACTCTGTCATAGGCCTTCTTTAAGTCCATAAAGGCAACATACACCTTTTGTTGCTTCTCAAGACATTTCTCCACAAAACAATTTAGGGTAAAAATCTGATCTACACATCCTCTTCCCTTCCTAAAGCCTCCCTGCTTGTCGCCTATCCATTTCTCCGTTCTCACTCTCACTCCCTCAATCACAACCCTACTGTACACCTTCCCTACTATGCTTAGAAGACATATTCCTCGGTGGTTACCACACACTCCTCTTTCGCCTTTGCCCTTATATAGGGGGACTATTATGCCAGTCTTCCAGTCATCGGGTGCACTCCCCTTCTCCCATGCTAGTTTGTACATTTTCCATACCGTACCCATTCGATCACTATCTCACCACCATACCTCAACATTTCCCCACACACTCCATCTGTTCCTGGTGCTTTCCCCAACTTCACTCTTTTCATGGCTTCCCACACTTCTGACCTCCTTATCCCCATCTCCCCCTCTACTACTTCTCCTCTTCTCCCTCCCATACCATATCCAACTATGTTTGCTGGCTCTTCATTCCTTACATTTAGCAACTCGTTGAAGTACTCCCTCCATCTTTCGACTCTCTCTTGCTTCTCGGCTAGCATTCTCCCATTCTTATCTTTCACACCCTTACTGTTTCCCTTGCTACCTTCCCTAACTTTCTTGACTTCTTTCCAGAACAGTTTCTTACACGCCCTCCATTTTACATTCAGATTCCTTCCAAATTCCTCATATACTCTTCTCTTACTTTCCTTCACTACTCTCTTCACCACTCTCTTTCTCTCCACGTACCTCGCTCGCTTCTGCCTCTCCAAATCTTCATTCCCTCTACTACCCAACCACTCTCTATACGCTTTCTTCTTGTCTTCCACAGCTATTTTTACCTCTTCTGTCCACCATGCTGTACCTTTCACTCCCCTCCCTCTTCTCCTCACTCCACACACCTTCTCACATGCTGCACAAATCTCTTCCTTAAACACCTTGCTCATCTCCTCCACTTCCTCCATATCTTCCAGGTCGAACCCACCTAGTCGTCTTTCTACTGCTCTCCTGCACTCTTCCCTGATTTCCTTCTCCTGTAGCCTCTCCAGTCTCCACCCTCCTCACCATTCCACCTTCCTCTCGTCTCCCTCCAGCTTTCCTCACCCACTTCTTTTGTATCCTAATGTTAGCTACTACTACATAATGATCAGACAGACCCCCTCCAATACCCCTAAACACCCTAGCATCCAGCACAGATTTCTTCATTCGTTCATCCACACATATATAATCAGTCAGTGACTTTCGTTCCACCACTGTCTTATCCTTCATCGTCCACACCACTTTCCATGTGTACCTGTGTATCATTCTGTGTCGGAAGAAAGTGTTGGCTATCCACAGCCTCCTCCCCACACGTACGTCCACAAGTGCACTACCATTCCCATTCACCTCTGACGGTACCCTCCACCCTCCCACCACTCCATCAAATTTCCTATCACCCACCTTACCATTCATATCCCCAATCAGAAATATTCTTTCGTTCTTGTCAAACTTATCCAGGCATGCCTCCACATTCACCCAGAACTCCTTTTTCTCTCTTACAAGTTTGTCCTCTGTTACTTACAAACAAACACGCACCTTCTCTCGCTGTTCCCTCACTCACTCCAGCACACACACCCATTCCACACTCCCACTCTCTCACATCTGTACCCCTCCATTTGGTCTCCATCATTCCACATACATCCAGCCTGGCATTCACTAACACTTCCAAAACCTCTCTCTCTTGTGCGCCATTATTCATGCCACTCACGTTCCATGTAGCTATTCTAAGATTGTCCTTAACCCTTAATTGGCGGCGCGCAACTTATGTCGTGTGAAATAAATTTGGACTAAGTGGCGGTTCACAACTTATGTCGTGCGCCATTTTCAGCACGTAATGTTGCTGAGAGAGAGAGCTGAGCGGTGTGAGGAGCCTAGCAACTCTATGACCGCTCACGACCACCGCGGTGGACCAACTGAGGTGACTCCCACCCTTCCCTCCCCTCTCTCACTCGCTACACAGGGAATTATGTAGGGAAATTACCTAATTTTTTTTTTTTTTTTTTTTTTACTAATCCCTCTCGGGCATAGGCTGAGAGCCTGCATCCATCATGGCTCGAAGCAGCTCCTGGTTGCTTCGCCCAAGTCCTTCACCTTCTCACCCTCCAGACTCAGACCCTCACTCTCAGAACCCCACCTATTGAGCAGTGATCACTAGGCATTGTCCCCCTGTAACATATTTTGAATATGGGAATATCCATACAGTGTTATTTATCAGAGAACAATGAGGTATTTTTTTGGCATTTCGGTGGGCTTTGTGGTAATACCTGATAGGTACAGCACAAATTCAATCCCAATTCTTCCCATGACATATCGATATTTGAACCCGGCTCCATTGGATTACGGCATGACCACTCCACCACACCTCCTGCACGATCGTTGCAAGAGACATTGGAAAGCTCTGTATATTTTATATATGAACAAAAATCGACCAAAAAGTGTACGATACCCAAGGTTAGGCCTAATTGCTGCAAATTGTGCATGAATAGAGGATGCCTTCAGCAATTTTAGTTTAGCTTCATCTGTTCTCCAATGTTATAAAGGGTCTAAAAATGTTCAGTCTTTCTTTTACTCAACAAAATATCTCTGTATCTCTCTCCTTCAATCAATCTTTCCTTCATCCCATGACTTATAATGGTTTAAGCTTCATATGTCCAGGCATTTTAACCTCAATGTCCCTTGAATTTTGGCTTAGGGGAGACACTCGTTACAGGCAAGCTGCCTTTTGTCTCCTTCATAAAATAGTCCATTCATTACCTTTGTAACTCAAAATGGTCTAGAGCAAATGGGCTGTAAATTTCTACTGACCTTTCCCAATATTAAATACATTATTTATATATAAGATATAATACATAAATAAATAAGTAATATAATTGATAATATAATAGAAGGAGGAGGAGAGAGAGAGAGAGAGAGAGAGAGTGACAGCAAGTGAGCGACAGCGAGAGAGAGATGGTGACAGCAAAGTATATACAGTATACTCTAACAAGTAAACCCACCCGATTCTCGAATTCCAACTAGCACCTCCAACTTGGGCAGTCTTATAAAACTATGACGTCACATACAAGTCAGAGCAATATAGGCCTATAATGTACTTTATTTTGTATGCTTTTATAATATAAACAATATATCAAAGTAAAACAACATCAACTAAGACCTAGCAATAATAATTTAAACCGAAAATTGGACTGTATTTATTTAGAAAAACACGAAAAATCTCATTTGTTCACCATTATATAATTTGGATAATGGGTAAAATGTTATAATTTGACCAAGTATCTTATAATGTTTGTATCTTAGGCCCCATTTAGTGCTGTATTACAGTATAGTCAATAATTCAGTTTCAAAAATGCCACTTGGCTACCGACATCATTATATTAATCCACTGAGTATTTCGGCATATATAATATATTCTATTTTACATATAACTCGAACTTACCCTTTGGTACATGCCCAACACTATGGGGAGCTTTGTTGATGAAGGTGTGTGTTTGCAACCGTATTCATTGATTGTGAAATACATTTTGATCTGACTATTGTGTTAGTCCTAAAATTATAAATTTCCCGTTCTCTTTACTATTTATCTAAAGAAAACGTTTAGAGTGACGGCTTGGGAAGATGGAGGCAAGGATTTTCTGTGTAAAGTAATGTATGTTTAACAGCAATAACACAAGTGAAGTTGGTCCCAGTACATAATTAGAACCATACATAAACACATTAACCTGCGCAAGATTGCTTACCAGAGTATCGGGACTCTTACTCAAGTGTAAATAAGGAAACAAATATGATTAAAGAGTGTATTTTCCCCCTCTCGGCATTTTGACCATATTTATTGATAAATTGCAGTAATATAGGGGCAAACTGCATACTCATATGAAGTCAATTACTTTTGTAATATCCTTACTTATGATATCAAAATGTACAAACTACTTCGGAAGTTATATTTCGATAATATATGTAACAGAAGCCCAGAAGTTGCTGAGAAAGGCTTCATTAACACCAACATTATCGATATATACGAACTCATTGGGACTAGTTATATACTGGAATTAAGTTGTTTAGTCTTTTATCAACTCATTATAACCGTTGTTACAACACCGTATATACCAGTATTCCATATGCTTTGACTTTACCAGAGCCACCTTTAGTAAATCAGGAGGTAGCAAGCGTGGAGCCTACCTCGTGACGTCACAGGTTCCAATATTTGTTTGATAGGTATATACTTTGGGTGACAGCACTGATTAATTTACAGTTTAACTTTCTCTTTTCCCTCACCTCAAGACAGGATAATGGGGAGCTACAGTATGTCAATGGCAAGCTCATTTTCTGGTGTAATTTCTAAATGTCGCGTTAGGTTAGTGCGAGTCAGTGCGAGTCTTGAGAAATGGTGGGTTGTATTTCGTAAAGGTCAACAAACAACGACAGACTCACTAAAAAGGGTAGAAAAGGGAATATACGATTATGGGTATTGGGTTTATCTATAGTGATATACCTGTCTATCCTTATATCAGATGGGCTTATTACCACCAATATCTAACTATCTATTGCCTGATGCCGTGATCCCCGAAGGGGTGACCACGAACGAACCGCTTCCATGCCCCTCTGTCCCCAATCAGTCGACACCCCTCCTCCCAACCAGTACCACCTTCATCCATATACTTCCTCAATCCATCCTTCCACCTCTCTGGTGCACCTCTCCCTCTCTGTCCTTCCACCTGGCTCTCGTACACCCTCTTAGTCATTCTCTCGCTTTCCATACGTTCCATATGGCCGACCCATCTCAAGTTGTTCCTTTTCATACTTTCCAGCACATCTACCACTACTCCATACCTCCTTCTTACTTCCTCATTCGTCTGTCTATCCCCCCATGTAACTCTGCACGCACTTCTCAAGTAACTAATTTCCACCGCTCTCACTCTTGGTCTGAGTCTCTTCCCGAACGTCCATGATTCGCTTCCGTAATTTAGTGTCGGGATTACCACACTGTCATGCAAGGACTTCCTCATTTCCATTCTGACCACCCTATTTCTTGTTACTGCTTTCAACATTCCTACAACTCTCTTCCCCTATTGCACCCTCTCCTTCACTTCTCATCCATAGTCCCATCTTTACTCAACACACTGCCCAGATACTTAAAAGAGCTGACGATCTCCATAGCCTGACCGTTCAACTTCACCTCACACTCTGTGACTTCACCCCTTTCGAAGACCATAACCTTGCTCTTCCCCGCATTTATCTTCAAATTTCGTTTTTCGCACACTGTTCTATCTATCTATCTATTGCCTGACGCCGTGATCCCCGAAGGGGTGGCCACGAAGGAACCGCCCCCATGCACCTCTGTCCCCAGTCAGTCGACGCCCCTCCCCCCAACCAGCACCGCCTTCGTTCATGTAGTTCCTCACTCCATCCTTCCACCTCATATTCGGTCTACCTCTCCCCCTCTGTCCCTCCACCTCGCTCTCGTACACCCTCTTAGTCATTCTCTCGCTTTCCATACGTTCCATATGGCCGAACCATCTCAAGTTGTTCCTTTTCACACTTTCCAGCACATCTACCTCCACACCACACCTCCTTCTTACTTCCTCATTAGTCTGTCTATCCCTCCATGTAACTCCGCACGCACTCCTTAAGTAATTCATTTCCACTGCTCTCACTCTTGGTCTGAGTCTCTCAACCAACGTCCATGCTTCGCTTCCGTAAGTCAGTGTCGGGATTACCACACTGTCATGCAAGGACTTCTTCACTTCCATACTGACCACCCTATTTCTTGTTACTGCTTTTAGCATTCCTACAACCCTCTTCCCCTGTTGTACCCTCTCCCACACCTCTTCATCCATAGTCCCATCTTTACTCAACACACTGCCCAGATACTTAAAAGAGTTGACGATCTCCATAGCCTGACCGTTCAGCTTCACCTCACACTCTGTGACTTCACCCCTTTCGAAGACCATAACCTTGCTCTTCCCCGTATTTACTTTCAAATTCCGTTTTTCGCACACTGTTCCAAACTCATTTACCAGACCCTGCAACTCCCATTCATTATCACTCATCAGAACTGTATCATCCGCAAACAGCAGTATAGGTAGCTTCCACTCAATTCCCTCCCTTTTCAGCGATACACCAACATCCACTGCTCTTGATAGTATTTCTTTCATAACTCCATCCATATATACAGTAAACAACCACGGGGACATCAAACACCCCTGTTTCAAACCAACATTCAGGTCAAAGAACTCGCTCTGCTCACTCTCCACACGTACTGCCGCCTTTGCACCCTCATACATGCTCTTCACTGCTTTCAGCAACTTGCCCTCTACTCCGTATATTCTAAGTACTTTCCACAAACCTTCTCTATCCACTCTGTCATAGGCCTTCTCCAAGTCCATAAAGGCAACATACACCTTTTGTTTCTTCTCCAGATACTTCTCCACAACACAATTCAGGGTAAAAATCTGATCTACACATCCTCTTCCCTTCCTAAAACCTCCCTGCTCGTCGCCTATCCATTTCTCCGTTCTCACTCTCACTCTCTCAATCACTACCCTACTGTATACCTTCCCTACTACGCTTAGAAGACATATTCCTCGGTGGTTACCACACACTCCTCTTTCCCCTTTGCCCTTATATAGGGGGACTATTATGCCAGTCTTCCACTCATCGGGTGCACTCCCCTTCTCCCATGCTAGTTTGCACATTTTCCATACCCATTCTATCACTATCTCACCACCATACCTCAACATTTCCCCACACACTCCATCTGTTCCTGGTGCTTTCCCCAACTTCACTCTTTTCATGGCTTCCCACACTTCTGACCTCCTGATCCCCACCTCCTCCTCCACTACTTCTCTTCTTCTCCCTCCCATACCATATCCAGCTATGTTTGCTGGCACTTCATTCCTTTCATTTAGCAACTCACTGAAGTACTCCCTCCATCTTTCGACTCTCTCTTGCTTCTCGGCTAGCATTCTCCCATTCTTATCTTTCACACCCTTACTGTTTCCCTTGCTACCTTCCCTAACTTTCTTGACTTCTTTCCAGAACAGTTTCTTACTCTCCCTCCATTTTACACTCAGATTCCTTCCAAATTCCTCATCTACTCTTCTCTTACTTTCCTTCACTACTCTCTTCACCACCCTCTTACTCTCCACGTACCTCGCTCGTTTCTGTCTCTCGGAATCTTCATTCCCTCTACTACCCAACCACTCTCTATATGCTTTCTTCTTTTCTTCCACAGCTATTCTTACCTCTTCTGTCCACCATGCTGTACCTTTCACTCCCCTCCCTCTTCTCCTCACTCCACACACCTCCTCACATGCTGCACAGATCTCATCCTTAAACACCTTGCTCATCTCCTCCACTTCCTCCATAACTTCCAGGTCGAACCCACCTAGTCGTCTTTCCACTGCTCTCCTGTACTCCTCCCTGACTTCCTCCTCCTGCAACCTCTCCACCCTCCTCACCATTCCACCCTCCTCTCGCCTCCCTCCCGCTCTCCTCACCCACTTCTTTTGTATCCTAACCTTAGCTACCACTACATAATGATCAGACAGACCCCCTCCAATACCCCTATACACCCTAGCATCCATCACAGATTTCTTCATTCGTTCATCCACACATACATAATCAATCAATGACTTTCGTTCCACCACTGTCTTATCCTTCATCATCAACATCCGTTTCCACGTGTACCTGTGGATCATTCTGTGTCGGAAGAAGGTGTTGGCTATCCACAGCCTCCTCCCCACACATACGTCCACAAGTGCACTACCATTCCCATTCACCTCTGACGGTACCCCCCACCCTCCCACCACTCCCTCAACTTTCCTATCACCCACCTTACCATTCATATCCCCAATCAGAAATATTCTTTCGTTCTTGTCAAACTTATCCAGGCACGCCTCCACATTCACCCAGAACTCTTTTTCTCTCTTACAAGTTTGTCCTCTGTTACTTACAAACAAACACGCACCTTCTCTCGCTGTTCCCTCACTCACTCCAGCACACACACCCATTCCACACTCCCACTCTCTCACATCTGTACCCCTCCATTTGGTCTCCATCATTCCACATACATCCAGCCTGGCATTCACTAACACTTCCAAAACCTCTCTCTCTTGTGTGCCATTATTCATGCCACTCACGTTCCATCTAGCTATTCTAAGATTGTCCTTAACCCTTAATTGGCGGCGCGCAACTTATGTCGTGTGAAATAAATTTGGACTAAGTGGCGGTTCACAACTTATGTCGTGTGCCATTTTCAGCACGTAATGTTGCCGAGAGAGAGAGCTGAGCGGTGTGAGGATCCTAGCAACTCTATGACCGCTCACGACCACCGCGGTGGACCAACTGAGGTGACTCCCACCCTTCCCTCCCCTCTCTCACTCGCTACACAGGGAATTATGTAGGGAAATTACCTAATTACAGGGTTTTTGCACTCGTGTTGCAAGATCGTTGCAAGAGAACCAGTGGTCGTACAAGGATGGTTCGGGTGTCATTGGAAAGCTCTGTTTACGCCCTTTCAGGGATAGATACTTGTTTTACGCTCTGGGTCTTATTTAGGCATGAAAATGATCATGTAAACAACCCTATTTAAGGTAAAAACACCCCGCTGGGCGCTACGGTCCGCTAGACCGCCTAGCCCACCAATAAGGTGTTAAGATTGTCCATAGTCGGTCGGGGTTCATCAACACAGGGTCCGTCCGCATTCGAGGCTGATTGTTCGTTTTTCGTTGCTTCATTATTTTTCACCACCAATATAAAAAGGGAATATACGATTATTGGGTATATTTATAGTGATTTATCTATCTATCCGTACATCAGATGGGTTTACTGTATTACCACCAATATAAAAAGGGCATTTAAAGGCTATATAAAATTATTGGGCATATTTATAGAGTCCGTCTGTTTCCAGCGGATGGTGAATTGTCATGTCTTTGTCTTTAATACTTAGCTATTATGAAAATTTTGCAGCGAAATATTTGGTTAATTTTGAAAACTTAGTATTTATACGATGCAGAAACATAATAGTTTCATATATTTCCATATAACCCCTTCTGTACCGGCGACGTCCTTTTAACTTTATTCTGGCTAATATTTGACTATTTAGTTCAGCTTAAAAAGGGCCTCCACCAATTAACAGGCTTTGAACTATCTCACTTAACCCTTTTAACTGCCGTAGATCCTTCTTAAGCTACACAAAATCGCCTAAATATAGCAAGAATAGAATTAAAAAGACGTTGCCGGTACAGAAGGGGTTAAATATTGAAAAATCAGTTGTTTAGTGGGTAGTGCTTGGTTTTGGGGCTATGTATTTATTAATGTATTATCAAGTTTAAAATAGCACCCCCTCGACTCCCTTTCAAGATAAATTTGTAAATTTTTCGGTAGAAAAATGTCCCAGCCGAAGGCTGGTTCCTTCTAAAATTACAGGCTCGCTCGCCCGGATAAAATAGACACCTAAATAGTACAACAGGTCTTAATATTGACAACAAAATCACAAAACTAATATGCTAATCATGAGGGAGGAGCTCCAGAAAAAGCGACTACCTCCACCTTAAGGGTTTCCATCTGCCATCAGCAGGGAACACAAAATAATAGTGATTTACCTGTCTATCCCTAATACCTGATGGGCTTATTAATAAACCACTAATGTAAAAAGGGCAAGTAAGATTATTATACTCGGTTTCTTTTCAGCTGACGGTAAATTGAATTCCTTATAGCAAATTTCTCGATACTTAATGGAACAATATGAAACTGCTATGTCTCTGCATCATAGTAAGACCAAGTTTACATTTTGGAAACGTGATAGGTAGAAAATCTGGAGTAGACGAGGGAGTCAGGGGGAAAGAAGGAGTGGCTATTATTGTGGAGGAGGAGTTGAGAGAGTTTATAAAAGAGTGGAAAGAGGTGTCATCAAGGCTAATGTGGGTGAGAATGCGGTTCAAGGGTGAAAGGTGGGTTTTTGTAAGTGCGTATGGACCAGGAAGTGAAAGAGAGTTAGACGAGGTAGAGGGTTTCTGGGAGGATTTGAGAGATTGTCTACAAGGGTTTGATGAAAATGAAAATGTTATAGTTTTAGGGGACCTAAATGCTAGGGTAGGAAATGAGCCTGTTGAGGGAGTCATCGGTAGTTTTGGTGTGGATGGTGTAAACGAGAGTGGAGAAAGACTGAAAAATGTATGTGAAGAGTGTAGATTGAGTGTAGGTAATACGTTCTTCAAAAAAGGCGTATACACAAGTACACCTGGCATAGACTTGTGAGGGGAGAGATTGTAGAGAGGGCATTGATGGATTATGTGCTGGTGACAAGGGAAAGATTGTGTAGACTGCTGGATGTGAATGTGATGAGAGGTGAGGCGGAGGGTATGTCAGATCATTACCTGGTGGAGGGAAAGCTAAGAGTTAAGAGTTACAGGAGAATAAGAGACAAGCGTGAAGTAAGAGAGGTAATAAAAGTTAGTGAGTTAGAGAAGAGTGAAAAAGAGAGGGAGTACAAGGAAAGACTAAATGAAAAGTGGATGGAAGTGAGAGAGATGGAAGAGAGAGAAGTAGAGGTTGAATGGCAACAGTTTAAGGAAGGAGTGAAAGCAAGTGCAGAGGTAGTATGCGGCAAAAGGAAAGTAGGAGGCAGAGGTATCAGGAAGGGAAGCGAGTGGTGGAATGATACGGTGAGAAAGGCAGTTGAGGAGAAGAGACAGTGTTTTGAGAGGGTTTTACAGGATGGTAGTGTTGAGGTATGGGAGAGGTACAAGGAGAAAAGGAGAGAGGCAAAATGGAAAATTAGAGAAGCGAAAAAAGATGCAAACGAAAGGTGGGGCCAAAGGCTGAGTGAGAATTTTGAAGAACGAAAGAAGATGTTCTGGAAGGAGGTAAATAAAGTAAGGAAAGGAGGACAAAAGAGGGAAGAGTCAGTGAAAGATGAAAATGGAGAATTACTAGTGGAACCAGTTGAAGTGAGGAAAAGATATGCCGAGTATTTTGAATCTTTGTTAAATACAAGAGATGGAAGAGAAGCAGTGATTGAAGCAGAGGTGGATGGAGATAGGTTACCCAGGCCACCCAGGTGGCAGGGAATGAATGAAAGGATTGAGGAAAATGAGGTGAAAGAAGCAGTGAAACAAATGAAAGCGGGAAAAGCAGCAGAAGGTTTGGATGGTATTGCTGTGGAGTGTATAAAGAAGGGTGGAGATGTGATAATAGATTGGTTGGCGAGACTTTTCAATGTGTGCTTTGCTGTGTCAATGGTACCAATAGACTGGAAGAGTGCATGTATTGTGCCGTTGTACAAGGGGAAGGGAGATCGGCAGGAGTGTTAAAGTTATAGAGGTATTAGTTTATTGTCAGTGGTTGGAAAGCTGTATGGCAGGGTGTTGATAGAGAGGATAATAAAGTGTACGGAAGTTGCAATAGGAGAAGAACAGTGCGGTTTTAGGAGGGGAAGAGGGTGCGTGGATCAGATGTTTGCAGTAAGACAGTTATGCGAGAAGTATTTAGAGAAGCATAAGGAGATATTTTGGGCTTTTATGGACTTGGAAAAAGCGTATGATCGTGTGGACCGTGAAGCAATGTGGAAGGTGTTAAGGATTTATGAAATAGGAGGAAATTTGTTAGAAGCAGTTAAGATTTTTTTATGAAGGGAGCAGAGCATGTGTGAGAGTAGGAAATGGTGAGTTGAGTGAATGGTTTAAGGTAAAGGTAGGTTTGCGACAGGGTTGTGTAATGTCACCATGGCTGTTTAATATGTTTATGGATGGTGTGGTGAGGGAGGTGAAAAGGAGAACTATGGGAAGAGGATTGGGTTTAGTAGGAAAGAATGGTAGAGATTGGGAGTTGAATCAGTTGCTGTTCGCTGATGACACAGCATTGGTGGAGGATTCTGATGAGAAACTGCAGCGGGTAGTCAAAGAGTTTGGTGTGGTTTGTGGAAGGAGGAAACTGAAGGTGAATGTCAATAAAAGTAAAGTAATGGTGTGTAATAGGGGAGAGCATAGGGTGAATTTAGATGTGAGGCTGGATGGGGAAATATTGGAACAAGTAGAGTGTTTTAAATATCTAGGAGGAACGATAAGCAGGAGTGGAGGTATGGAAGTGGAGGTAAAACAGAGAGTGTGTGAAGGAAGGAAGGTTTTCGGAGCAATGGGAAGTATGTGGAAGACGAGAAATCTCGGAGTGAAAGTAAAAAGTGCACTGTATCAAGGAATTGTTGTGCCAACAGTGATGTATGGGGCTGAGACATGGGCTCTGAAGAAAAAGGAGAAAAGAGGGCTGGATGTGATGGAGATGAGCTGCTTGAGGAGTATGTGTGGAGTTACTCGTAGAGACAGATTGAGGAATGAAGAGATACGTAGGAGAGTGGGGCAGCAGGAACATTTGTCAGCCAGAGTGGACAGAAGGGTGCTGAGCTGGTATGGTCATGTTGAACGAATGGGAGATGAAAGGCTTACAAAGAGAATATGTGAGTCAGGTACAAGGGGAGATAGAAGGGCAGGAAGACCCCCATTGAGAGGGAGAGACTGTGTAAGAAAGGCTTTGGATGATAGAGGAATGACTATAGATCAGGCAGGGGAAGTGGTGGTGGACAGGAGTGAATGGAGAATGCTTGTGAATAGTTGAGTGAACACGTGGTCATTTGGAGTAAGGGGTCGGGCGCAAGTTGGACTAGATAATAGTCCATCAGGCGCCTGGCCCGGGGAGACGATTAATATGAAGGGTGTGCCTGGAAGTGTGGTGGGAGGGCTTGTGGCTTTGGCTCCGCTGCATGTCTGCCTGCCGAGATCGGAACCTCTCCGGGTGGTCAGGGGCCGGGGGAGTGCTGGAGCGACCTTGGTAACCCTGGTCTCTGGGTCTTCTCCTGGGTGACCTGGATGTGTGAGAGTTTGTGTTTTTTATCTGTGTTTATTTTTTGTTTTATGTTGTTTTTGTGTTTTCCCTGTTCTTGCTCTGTCTTGAGTCGGCTACCCCCAAAATGGGGATTGGGCCTGAGCATATAGATAGATAGATAGATAGAAGTTTACATAATTAGCACCATATTTCATTACAAAATCTTCCAAATATCTGATAAATCTTGATGGGAACTTAGCAATTTACTGTCAGTTGAAAAGAAATAGTATAGGCATATATATAATGATTTGCATATCTATCCTTATAATTAGATGGCCTAACTACCACCAATATAAAAAGGGTATAGAAGATTGTTAGGTATATGTATAGTGATTTACTTGGCTATCCATATACCAGATGGGTTTTATTACCACTAATATATAAAGGGTATATATGATTAGCGGGTATATTTATAGTAATTTACTTGCCTATACTTATACCAGATGGGATTATTACCACTAATATATAAAGGGTATATAAGATTATCGGGTAAACTTATAGTAATTTACTTGTCTATCAGATGGTATTATTAACACCAATATTCCTTTATTTTGGTTATATCATATGGACAATTCAAATAAGTTTTTTCAGTACAGACTCATTATGTCAGTATCAATTTGTAAAGGTCGACAAGAACTGATTGGCATTTATTGGTCACACTACAAATTATAGGCTTTATTAATGCTATGAAAAAGTATTATAATGTCGTTAAATTCACCAACTCAATCAAATTAACCCAAATACACACACACACTCAAACACACACACACACGCACACACCCACACTCACTCAAACACACACACACACACACACACACACACTCAAACATACACAAATAAACACACATACTCATACTCACTCACACACTAAACACACTCACTCACACACTCAAACACACACTTAAACATAAACACCCACACACACACTCAAGTAGACCCACACACTCAAACAAACACACACACACACACACACACACAGTTCACTTTCTCATGGTCTTGACATATGAGGAATGAAGCCGAGCGTAAATAAGAAGCTTTCCAAAATATTTTCTTTGAGTGAGTGTGTGTGTGTGTGTGTGTGTGTGTGTGTGTGTGTGTGTGTGTGTACTTGACATGTGTTTCGCTGTATGTCGTTGGCTGTGTAAGTTTGTATGCAGGTGAATATAGATAGATAGATAGTTATTTATTTTATTTTCTATTTAGTTATTATTAATTTTTCAGTATAATCATAAAATTCATTTATAATTTAAGGAACATTTCGCTCATTACGTTCTACTTCTTCCTCTCTCTCTCTTCACATCACAATCATCATCATCAACAATATCATTAAGGGGAGATATATATTTTTGTTCTGGACGGGGGGTCCAGAACAAAAATATATATCTTCTCCCTCATGCTTAGCCTCATTATTTTAAGACATTCGCTCCATTAGTTTGGCGACTTAAAGGCCTTTCGCCACATTTATCTGTCAATAATCAGACCATTTGTATCATTTAGGTGTCAATGGTTTCCTGGCAAGCGATAACAAGCCTGAGATTAAATGAAAATCAGTCCTTGGCCGACCCATCTTTCTACCGAAAAATGTACAAATGTATCTCGAAGTAACTTGGGAGTTATATTTTTAAGGTTAATAGCTGAGGTTTGGAAGGCGAACTAAATACATAGAAAGATAGATAGATAGATAAGATAGATATATAGATAGATTGATAGATAGATATATACAGTGATAGATAGATAGATATAAGTGGATAGATAGATAATAATAATACAAATACAAATTAAAAATAGAATAAGCTCCCCTTAATAGTTTTCACCCTTCCCCTGCCTCGGATGGTGGAAACTAGCGGTATTAAGGCAGCATTATAGCCTCGTAAAGAACACCTGCATCATGTTGGCACCCTCCAATGGCAAATTATGGACAGTGATTATACCTGGCAGGGAGCTGGTGGGGGGAGGGGTGGGGGGTAGTTAATTGGGGAAATGAGTAAAAGGATGTAGAATACAGTACGGTACCGTAGATAATGAAGGATTATCATTGAATAGCACAGATATATATATATACTGTGTGTGTATATATTTATTTATATATATATATATATAATATATATATATATATATATATTTATATACAGTATATATATATATCACTGTGATTGTGAGAGAGAGAGAGAGAGAGAGAGAGAGAGAGAGAGAGGAGAGAGAGAGAGAGAGAGAGAGAGAGAGAGAGAGAGAGAGACAGACAGACAGACAGACAGACAGACAGACAGACAGACAGACAGACAGACAGACAGACAGACAGAGAGTGAGTGAGCGTAAGTGGAAGAATTCTTTTAGTTCCACGAAAGTATAGTTCAATATTACTGAAACAATAATTTCCCGAGTGTATCATTAAAGTCACCCAATTAAGAGTACCGGTACATCATCATGAATTTTACTCTTATTTGGGTACTCCATCACACATAAACAGTACATACGGGATTATCCAAAAACAATCAAAGGTATATAATGGCTTTGAAAAGTAATAAATGATCATTGGGTATATTGATAGTGATTTCTAAGTAGTAAAAGATGGGTTAGAAGAAGGTATCCAAGATAAATGGGGATACTGATATTGATTTATCTTCCTAACTAATAACAGGTAGGTTATAAAAAGGTATACATGATCACTGGGTATACCGATAGTGATTAAACTTTCTAATTAGCAAAAGATGGGTTAGAAGAAGGTATACAAGATAAAGTATATGGGGATATTGATAGTGATTGACCTTTCTAATTGTTAAAACATGAGTATATTATACTACCAATATACCAATATAAGGGTAAATTGTTATAGGCACTTTATACACGACTCAGTAATATAGAATCATTGTAGTTTCTGGAATGACTGAGGACAAAAGACGTCAGCAAACTTGACAGTAATCTTGTTATATAAGATGTATATCTAACGATATGGTAACTTAAAATGGACTAAAGCAAACGGGCTGCAAATATTCACATCTTATTCCTGATCGACTTTACCCAAATGAAAGAAATATGAGTTCAATTGCTCGCATTTATTTTAGTTACAAAAAAAAAAAAAAAAAAAAAAATTGTGTACCATAAAATGCCCTAACTTCAGACAAGGAGGTATACTTCGGACATTTCTGGATAACATTATACAGTATATGCTACAGTTATGGAAAAATGGCTCTGCATTATTGAAGAACACCGCAAACATACTTGTTTTTCCATAACATCATGTATTTATCCAATAACTTCGGTACATAATTTTGTTTCTCCAGAATGTCCGAAATTATCTCCCCGTCCAAAGTTACGTCATGTTACCGGTACATGTTCAAGGTACGTACATACTCAGTGTTTACATATTTATTTATATAGTTATTTATTTTTTAACCTGGCGAAACGCTTCTCCATTAAGGGTGGTTCACACATAGCCGAGTCGGTGCACGAGTCCAACACGAGTGCTGAAATTTTGCTATTCGGCAATGACTCGTCGAGACTCCTCAACACTCGTGTTAGACTCGGTACTTTGTTTACTCGACACACTCGTGGGTACTAGCCACGGGGTCCAAAAATGTCATGCATGCATGAAATTTTTGGGCCACGTGGCGAGTACCCAAGATTGTGGCCTACATACGTGTAGACTCGTGTACATACGTGTTAACTCGTGCTGAACTCTGAATAACTCTTCATTATTCGTGTTAACTCGTGTTGACTCATGTAAACCCGTGTAACACTCTTTGGTGATTCGTCGCTTTTCGTCATCATTTCGACGTTGGCGAATCAACACGTGTCTACACGCAACAACACGTATGTAACACACATGTTGATCCGTGTAACACTCGCGTTGACTCGTGTTGACTCGTGTTAGACTCGTCCATACTCTTTGTTTGCGTGCTCTGGAATGTGGCCGTTATTTTTCAAATTTTGGACACTCGTGTTTGGTTCGTGTTACACTCGTTTTGATTCTCAGTTACTCATACAGACTCTTGCATGGACACGTGTTGACTCGTATTGACTCGAGTTAACTCGTGTTACACTCTCCTTGACTCGGGAGCAATTGCTACTCGCGGCCGACTCGGCCTCCAGCGACGGCGATAATCGACGAGTGTGACTCGTGTTGGACTCGCGCACCGACTCGGCTATGTGTGAACCAGGCTTTAACATGTGATGTTTTGGTAATTAATAGAATAATACGTAATTGTTCTCGTCTATGAATCATATTATTGCTACGTGTTCTTAATATACCACATATTTGGCTATATAAACGTTTTTGTAGATGAGTAATTACGATGAAGAGAAGTCAATTCCTCGCCAGCATAAAAGAAACAAATACATGGTTTCATTGTCCTTCATTTATCTTGTTATAGTTGTTTTTGAGTTGCGTGGAAGCCAAAGTGTTGTTGCTGGTGCTGTGTCGTACCGAAGTCGAAGTTTTGTTGCATGATTTACCGTACCAAAGTTGTATAGTGCCCGATCGTTTGTGTTGTTATTGATGGTGGTGGTGGTGGTGGACAAAGTTGGTTCATTACTAGACCAAAGGAGTTGGAATATAGAGAGAGGAAAAAGTGTATCTGGTCCGAGGATGTTGGTTTCTGTGGGTGTGTTTTGTATTATCCTGGTAGCCCTTTTGAGCAGGAACATGCATACAGTATATACACACGGCCTACACTCAAACTCAAACACACACACACGACCTACACAAAGACATGCATTCAAACACACACATACACACTTTATAGGACCTATAGTGACACACACACAAACAGGTGACCCCAGATATAAAATGAGCCTCCAACTTTTAAGAGCACGTCTGTCGGTTCCTGCGTTATCAGAGTTCAAACTGTTAGGGTGACATGGGGCGGAAATATGCAGGGAAGGTTTTTATTATGAATGTGTTGGTATAAGTGTGTGTGTGTGGGAGGGGAGGTCGTGTAGGGGTGTGTGGGCGGGAGGGTGGGGGGTCGTGTGGGCGTGTATTTGTGGGGATGACTGTTTGTGTGATTTGGCGAGGAATAAAGCAGGAACGGGGTTTAATATATTATTTGTTGGTAGAGGCGTGTCTGGGTGTACTCTTGGATGAGTGAGTGCGTGTTTTTGTGATATATCTAATATTTGTTTAAAGTATAGGTCGTGTGTGTGTGTTTGTTTGTTTGTTTGGTGTGTGTGTGTGTGTGTGTGTGTGTGTGTGTGTGTGTGTGTGTGTGTGTGTGTGTTTGTGAGAGAGAGAGAGCTAGAGAGTGTGAGAGTGAGAGAGCCGAATGGGACACTGTTTCATAAAAATTAAAAAAACACCAAAGGTCAAACTCATTCAAAATATCATACTTTATATCCCATGAAAATAAATCTCACACACAGATAAAACAATTCACAAACCAGAACACAGTACAGTTGGCCAAATAAGTCGTGTCTCCGCTGTCATTACGTTTTGCTCGCTCTGTGCTATATTAACGTCTGTCAGATGTTGAATTGGGTGTGTAAAGAAAGGAACATGTTTGTATATATCACTGGAAACGATTACATTCATGCTTAGATAGTGCTGATACCAATTATTGATCAAAATATACTTGGTCCCGCGACATCACTTACTTGGCCGACTGTACAAGCGACGACTTAACCCTTTCAAGATAATATACACGTTTCTTCCAAGTATTCTGGCTATTTGTTGACGATTCTATTCAGTTTAGGAAGGAATTGTGGATATCAGAGGGTTAAAAGGGGATAGGCGTATATATTTGATAATTTGTATATCTTTTTATCGTGTTTTAGTTTCCTCCCTAGACCTCCATCAAGTATAAAAGAAACATCCCCAAGACCTTCCTTCAAGATAAATTTGTACATTTTTCGATAGAAATGTAGCCGGTTCCCCTTAAATAACAGGCTCGCTATCGCTCTCCAGGAAAGAAATCGACACCTGAAGAGAAGGCTAAATATTGACAAAGAAATGGGGCGAAAGGTTTTAAAATCACCAAACTAATCAGCCGAACGTCATAAAATCTGAAAATTAATGGGGGCTAAACATGAGGAAGAAGTGGAACCAGAAAACGACCAATCTCCCCTTAACTGAGATAGATTATACCCATGTGATTCTCAGAGGGCCTTCCAAACCTGAGTAAAACAAATGAATGTTAGCCAAAATTGAAAACAATATAAGGGTCAGAGGGTTAACCCTTTCATTACCGGCGACGTAATTTGTATTTTATATCAGCTAATTTTAGACGATGTTATGATGCTTAGGACGGATATACTGTATGGTAGCTACAAAGATTAACTGGGCCTTTTAATTGGTAAACGTCCTTTCTACGCTGATTAGAATTGTCTAGAAGTTGCCAGAATATTAGGAAAATTACATCATCGGTACTGAAGGGGTATTCAGGGTAAGTTGAGACCTATTTTGACCCCTTGATTCACAGGTGCCTTCTAAACCTGAATAGAATCGTCTAATGTTAGCCAAAAATAAGTGATTTTTTTTTAGTTTTATCTCTCTCTCTCTCTCTCTCTCTCTCTCTCTCTCTCTCTCTCTCTCAAACCGGCTGACAGGGTTAATTTAGGAACAAACTGATAAACAAGTCATTAGGAAGGAGGCCTGTACGTGTAACGTACACACACTTTAGTAATTAGCAAACTTACCCAATCAACTCTACAGGTACGATATTATCTCCCCCTCCTATGAGAGAGAGAGAGATAGAGAGATATATATATATATATATAGAGAGAGAGAGAGAGGGGTAGAGTAAAAGTGTTTGTGACTTTGTGTGTGTGTGTTTTTTTGTTTAATGTGAATGAAGCAAAAGGCAGAACTGCCTGTAGCGAGTGCTTCCCCCATAGTTGAAAGAGTGATAGGGCCAAAATCAAGGGACGTTCGAGCCAAAATGCCTGGACACACGGAGATTGAAGCAATTTAAGTTATAGAAAGAGGGAAAACTCATTCTGGGAGAGGGTTATAAGCCTCAGCTGTTGAATAGAAGAAAATCTGAGAGTAACATTTCATTCTAGGGTTGGAGAGTTGCACAGAGTAGGGGTGGGATTGTGTTGCAAGACGGGTACCACGTGCCCTACGTAGAGGAGGTGGTATACACTGGGAGAGTTCTGAGGAACACTGATTATTATAGTAGCGACAGAATAGCGAGAGAGATGCAACATTGCGGCGGAGAGAGAGAGATTGCAGAGAGTTGGTGAGAGAACAGGAGTTAATGATACGCAAAGCCTTCCTTTCAACTTTGTCTAGGAGTGCGGTGTGAGAGGATCCTCCAGCTACGTGTGAACAGTATTCAATACAATGACGCACCGTACCCTTGTACAGAGCAAGAAGCTGTGCAGGGGTAAAGAACCCCTTGAGGCGGTTCAGCACAGCCAGCTTCTGGGAGGCTGCCTTAGCAATAATGGTAATATGGTCTTTCCAATGAGAGCAGAAGAAAAAGAGACACCAATAATATTGAGAGAAGATGAAGGATTGATTTTTGTATTGTTGAAATATTAGGGAAAGTCCTCTGGGAGTTCCGTACGAATAGTAAAATTGAGAAATTGGGCTTTGGAAGCATTAAAGGCAACAAGGTTTTCTCTGCCTTAATTGGAAATAGTAGTTAGATCAGAAGATAAGTGTTCTATGGCTTCATTACGTTTGTCTTTGAGGGATTGCTGGCTGGGGCGTTCTGGAAAACTAATTGAGTATTGTAAGTTAGAGTCCTCTGCATATGAATGGATGGAACTGGAGGTACAGTTGAGAAGATCATTTATGAAAATTAGAAAGAGAATGGGAGATAAGACAGAGCCCTGAAGAACACCGGAGTTGATAGGATGAGGAAGTGAGCGATGGCCATCCACAACTGCAGCTATGGAACGGCCGGAAAGGAAATTAGAGACAAAGGCACAGATGGAGAGATAGAAACCGAAGGAGGGTAGTTTAGAAATTAAAGATTTGTGCCAGACTCTATCGAAGGCCTTCGATATGTCTAGTGCAATAGCAAAGGTCTCACCGAAGTCCCGAAAGGAGGATGACCAAGAGTTAGTAAGATAAGAAAAAAGATCACCAGTAGAAGGAAGCCATAAGGAAGCCATACTGGCGATCTGAGAGTAGATTATGAGAAGAGAAATGGTTAAGAAATTTGGAAGCAAGAATAGTTTCAAAAACTTTAGAGATACAAGAGATGAGAGCAATAGGACGATAGTTGGAGGGTTGAGAGCGGTCAACCTTTCTTTGGGATAGGTTGAATGAGAGCAAACACTTCCAGCAAGAAGGGAAGACATTAGAGGAGAGACAGAGACAAAAGAGTTTGCCTAGGCAGGGAGTCAGCACGGAAGCATTTTTTTTAGTACAATAGGAAGAACACCGTCCGGACCCGTACGCCTTCTTAGAATTAAGCCCAGAGAGGGTAGAAAGTACATCTTTAGAAGAGATTAGGATTTTAGGCATATGTAGGAGAGAGGGGAGGGGGGTGGAGAGGGAGGAATAGCACCGGAATCATCCAAAGTGGAGTTTCTAGCAAAAGTTTGAGCGAAGAGTTCAGCTTTGTCAGAGGAAGAAGTGATGGTAGTGCCATCAGAGTGGAAAAGGGTAGGGAAAGACTAGGAAGAGAAATTGTTAGAGAGGTTTTTGGCTAGATGCCAGAAAGCTTGGGAAGAGCTAGAGTTGGATAGTTCAGCGCATATATTATTGATGAAAGAGTGTTTGGCAAGTCGAAGAACAGATTTGGCTTGATTCCGGGCAGAAACATAGGAAGAATAAGATTCTTGAGTTTTAAGGCGTCAGTTCCGTTTGAATGCTTCTTCCTTGTTGCGGACAGCAGTAGAACAATCGTGAGTAAACCAAGATTTTTTTTGCATTGGACTGAGTTTTTGCATTGGACTGAGAGAAAGAAAATGGAATGTATGCTTCCATGCCCGAGAGGATTGCCTCGGTAATGCGTTCAGCACTCTCCAAGGGTCCCCGGCTATGGAAGCAAAAGTAATTCCAAGGGACGTCAAAGAAATACTGCTGAAGAGCCTCCCAGTCGGCAGCGCCAAAGTGCCACAAGCGCCGTCGGTTGGGTGGATCAAGTGGCAGTACCGGAGAGATAGGACAGATATTAGTTTATGGACGGAGGAGCTCAAAGGAGAGAAAAGATTTAAAGTTTATGCGGAAGGGTTAGAGGTTAAAAATAAGTCAAGAATGTTGGGCCGATCTCCGAGGCAATCCGGGATATGGGTGGGTTGCTGGACTAACTGCTCTAGGTCGTTTAGAATAGAAAAGATGAAGGCTTGTTCACCAGGTTGGTCAGTGGAAACAGAGGAGAGCCATTGGCAGTGGTGAACGTTGAAATCTCCTAAGATGGAGATTTCTGCGAAAGGAGAAATTGATAGAATGAGTCCCACTTTAGAAGTTATATAGTCGAAGAATTTTAGATAGTCAGTAGAATTAGGGGAGAGATAAACAGCGAAGAAATATTTAGTTTGAGAGTGACAAGAAAGCTTTAGCCAGAGAGTTGAGAATTCAAAAGAATCTAAGTTGGGAACACGAGAGAAAGCAAGATTGTTGCGTGCATAGACGCAACATCCACCTTTGGCTCGAAACTGAGGATAGAGATAGTAGGAGGATACAGAGAAGGGTTCGCTGTCAGTAGTCCCAGACAACTGTGTCTCGGTGAGAAAGTGAAGATCAGGGTTGGCAGAGGAGAGGTGGTGTTCCACAGAGTGGAAGTTAGAGGAGAGGCCACGAATGTTTCAGAAGTTAATAGTAAGGGCAGAAGGTAGTGGTCCAGAGTATTTTGTGGAGTCGTTGTCAGGGGACAGTTGGATGGGGGCATTTCTGGTCCCCATCCCCCTGGGGACTCCGAGGCTGGTCGTAATGTCATCATTTTTGGCAGAGAGATAGTGAGGTATGTAAGGTGTTTGTACTATAGTGTGTTGATAGTAGGAGAAGGTGTTTTGGAGGGCAGGTTGGGGTTGCCCTCAGTGTTGATGAGGCACAAAAAGTGTGTGTGTGTGTGTGTGTGTGTGTGTGTGTGTGTGTGTGTGTGTGTATGTGTGTGTATGTGTGTGTGTGCTGTGAGGGGGATAAGGTGGTGATATGAGAATTAGAATAATATGTGCAAGAGAGATGCAAGAGCGAGGGTGTATATACTGGATGTGTGTAATGACAAGGGATAACATATGAATTTGTTACATATGTGTGCAATTGTAATGGATAAAATGTGGCATTATTTGTGTACGGTATGTGTATAATTGCAAGCGATAACATGTGTGAATTTGCGTATGTGTGTAATTGCAAGGGATAACATATGTAATTATTTGTGTATGTGTGTGTAATTGCAAGGGATAACATATGTAATTATTTGTGTATGTGTGTAATTGCAAGGGATAACATATGTAATTATTTGAATATGTGTGTACTTGCAAAGAATAGGATGTGCACTTGTATGTGTGTGTAATTGCCAAGGATAAAAAAAAAAAAAAAATCTGGGTTTTTTTAAAAAGACCTCCGTCTACGTATTGTGAAAAACCTGTTATCCTCCGGTAAATTGTGGGGTTGAGTGAGTGAAGGGGGGGACAGTGAATGAAGGAGGATACATGTTTTTCATAATACGTGTTGCTAGCCCCAAGCGCGCGAGCAACTGTGGCTTTCAACCATCCGACACATCCCCTTTATTTATGTGCATCACACATGTTAAATACAAATAAAGTTTATGTTTTGTTTTACCCTACTGTGGAGAGACTACGGATACACCACTCCTGCCCGGGCCTTACACAGTGGCATGACCCAGTCCAGTCGAACTGAGCTCATGACGCTGGTGATAACATGTATAATAAGTCGTGTCGCCGCTGCCATTACGTTTTGCTCCCTGTATGCTGTATTTATGTCTGTCAGATGTTGAATAGGGTGTGTAAATATAGGAACATGTTTGTATATCTCACTCGAAACGATGAAGTAATGCTTAGATACTACTGATACCAATTATTGCTCGAAATATAGTTGGTGCCGCCACATCACTTATTTGGCCGACTGTACAACAACAATATCACTTCGATCACCAATAAATAGCAACCAATATATAATACCCCAATAAATAGCAACCAATATATAATACCCAAATAAATAATAACCAGATCAAAACACATAATTCACTATCTGCGTCTATACAAATAATAAAGAAATAATAAAGAAATAGTAAATCCCATAAAAATATATAAAATACATACAAATAATAAATATAACAAATAATAATATATATTTCATCAACTCAAAACTATTTTATGTCGATTCTCCTTACACATCTATTCCTATAATAATAACATTCTACTTAACCCTTTCAAGATTATAATGACGCATTTTGACAGTTTATTCTGGCTATCATTAGAAGATTTTAATCAAATTATGAAGGGTATATGGAAATCAGTGGGCTTCTGAGATCGTCTTTACCCATATAAATCCCACAGAGCCTTCCTAAATCGTATACAATCGGGTAAGTATAGGAAAAAAACAAAAGCACGCCAAATGCATCATAATCTTCAATGGGCCAATATTTGTTCTCCCGGGATTTTTACTTTTCAACAATAATTACAAGAAACCTTTCCTAACTAACCCCTTCAGTGCCAGTGATGTATTTTGTTCATTGATTTCAGCTACACTTAGACGATTGTATGCAACTCAGGAAGGAAATATGGTAGCCAAGAGGATGAATTGTGATAGTCTGCAGCCTTTTTAATGTGTAGACGTCTTTCCCAAGCTGAACAAAATCGTCAAATAGTTGCCAGAATACAATGAAAAGGACGTCACCGGTATTTAATGAGTTAATAATAATGGGTCAATAATAATATAATGATAAAATAAAAATATAATGTTTTGTTTAAATAATAATGTATAAATCATAGAAGAATATTAAGGTTTCCCCTCTAAATTAATACACGTGAAATTGGAGTTATGGGGCTTCCTTCCAGAAAACTAATTATATTTTACCTTGTGCGAGCTTCGGAGCTCGTCCTTCAATAATGGTTCTGTCAGCAATACTCACCTGGTGTTTCTGAGTGTGTGTGTGTGTGTGTGTGTTTTTTTTGTTTTTCTATGTGGATGAGGGAAACAAAAGGCAAAACTGCCTGTACCGAGTGCTTCCCCCAGAGTTGAAAGAGTGACAGGGCCAAAATCAAGGAATGTTCGAGCCAAAATGTCTGGACACACGGAGTTTCAAACAATTTAAGTCATAGGATGAGGAAAAGATGGGCTCAGGGAGAGAGTTCCACAGCTCAGCTGTTGAATAGTAGAAAGATTGAGAGTATCGTTTCACTCTTCAGTTGGAGAGCTGTACAGAGTAGGGGTGGGATTGTGTTGCAAGACGGGTACTACGTACCCTACATAGAGGAGGTGTTATACACTGAGAGAGCTCTGAGGAACACTGATTATTGTAGTAGCGATAGAATAGCGAGAGAGATGTAACATTGCGGCGAACAGCGAGAGATTACAAAGAGTTGGTGAGTGGACGGGAGTTAATGATACGAAAGGCTTTCCTTTCTACTTTGTCTAGATTCCTGTCTACTTTTTCTAGTGTGTGTGTGTGTGTGTGTGTGTGTGTGTGTGTGTGTGGACGAAATTGTAAGCCTTACTTTAAAAACTTGTACGGGTAATAAGGATAACCAAACAACTAACATCGTCACAACTGCAAATATCAAAGAGAATATATTTTCTTAATTATATTGATAGTGATTTACTCCTATAATATATAATTTGTTACTACAAATCTAACTTTATAAGGGTACATAATTATGGACACTATTCATCCTTTTCATGCCCAAATGTTGTGTCACTGTATGTCTATGTATCATCAACCCCTAGTATAAACAGTCAAACGTGTGGTCCCAAGTATAAACAGTCAAACGTTTGGTCCCTAGTATAAACAGTCAAAGGTTTGGTCCCTAGTATAAACAGTCAAACGTTTGGCCTCTAGTATAAACAGTCAAACGTTTGGGCCCTAGTATAAACAGTCAAATGTTTAGTCCCTAGCATAAACAGTCAAACGTTTGGTCCCTAGTATAAACAGTCAAATGTTTAGTCCCTAGTATAAACAGTCAAACGTGTGGTCCCTAGTATAAACAGTCAAACGTTTGGTCCCTAGTATAAACAGTCAAACGTTTGGTCCCTATTATAAACAGTCAAACGTTTGGTCCCTATTATAAAAAGTCAAACGTTTGGTCCTTAGTATAAACAGTCAAACGTTTGGTCCCTAGTATAAACAGTCAAACGTTTGGTCCCTAGTATAAACAGTCAAACGTTTGGTCCCTAGTATAAACAGTAAAACGTTTGGTCCCTCGCAGTAAACGTGTGAGGCTGGGTGATGATACTATTAACAGTTTTTATGGAAGGCGAATACTGCAGTGGTGTTTGTGCAATCTCTCTCTCTCTCTCTCTCTCTCTCTCTCTCTCTCTCTCTCTCTCTCTCTCTCTCTCTCTCTCTCTCTCTCTCTCTCTCTCTCCTCCTCTCTCTCTATCTCTCTCTCTCTCTCTCTCTCTCTCTCTCTCTCTCTCTCTCTCTCTCTCTCTCACAAATAAACTAACATTTCTTTCCTTACATCTAGAATATTGTGCCCCTAATACATTAACCCGAAGCCATTCTATATTTGTAAAGGCTATCCAGTAGTTTAGCTATGACTCGAGACACCTCCATAGAAGAAGAAGAAGAAGAACAAAATAAATCCTCCAAATAAAGGTGGAGTGTGTAGGTTTCCCTTGAGCAATGTGATTACCTTTGACTTAGTGTGGCTTCAGAACCCACCTGTGCTAGTATTTCCATCAGCCGGGGATGAAAAGAATGTGTGTGTGTGAGAGTGTGAGTGTGAGAGAGAGAGAGAGAGAGAGAGAGTGAGAGTCAAAGAGAGAGAGAGAGATGGTCTGTGTATGTGTGTGTGTGTGAGGCGGGTTGTATGTGCGTCTGTAGGTGTGTGTGTGTGTGTGTGTGTGTGTGTGTGTGTGTGTGTAATTGAGTACGAAAAGCCCAATTCAAAATACATTTTAGCCATCAAAAATTATATATTATAGTTGCATTTTGTTTAATAGCAATGTTTACGGCTCCAACTTTCTTATAGCTTCAAACTCGCATGTGGTCAATTGTTACGAAAACGATACATATAAGCTAATAAGTTTTTAATTATTTACATATTCAAATTAGACCACATCAAAGATTAAACCCCTTTTAATGTGCATAATTTATGTCCACTCTTTATAACCCACAGGTACACTCGGATGCCATAGTATTTATCCCACTCATAAATATTCGTGGACTTCACCTATTTCTAATATGGAAGTATATCTCTGGCCAACGAATTTATGAACATAATTGTCTATACATCAACTATATACCTATGTAAACTACTTATTGAAAAGCAAGTTCTATCCAAAAATCAATCTAGATATTTCGAATTGCATAAAATATATAGGGGGTCCAGACCTTCTTATGAGTGGGCTAGATACTATGGCATTCAGTGTACTTTACAATCAAACATTTTGTTTCCACCGAGAGCATCTCCCTAGAATGAACCACAAGGCCTCTGAGATACTAAACAAATATAGCTCCTTATAACTAACACACACACACACACTCTCTCTCTCTCTCTCTTATTCCCTTTGTTTGAGCAAATACCAAAGAAAGCGTTTGATCTCGTATTTTTAAACACAAGGTGCAATTTCAGCGAGCAAGAGAGAGCGAGTGTGTGTGTGTGTGTGTGTGTGTGTGTGTGTGTGTGTGTGTGTGTGTGTGTGTGTGTGTGTCAGAGTGTGTGTAAGAGAGTAAATTACAAATATTTTATGAATGGAGGATGCCTTTAGGCACATGGACCTTTTTGTTTTATCTGTGTTTTCCTTCCTCCGTTCATTGTCTCTTTAAAAAAAATGTGCGTGAGAGACGTATCTCAAAAGAACACGTTCAGGATATGCAAGGAACCAAGATAAGTTGTCTCAATGGGTTAAAATATGGCAAATGTGTTTTAATGAAGACAAATGTAAAGTACTTCACATTGGAAGCCGAAATGAGAAAGCGAACTATTCAAGACTGTAGACAAAGAAACGGATTTAGGAATAACAATATTAAGTATCCTCAAACCTAGTCAACAATGCAAGGAGGTTGTTAAGAAAGAAAACAAAAAATTTGGTTTCATAGGAAGGTCCTTTGATCATAAATCTAAAGATGTAATCCTCACTCTTTATAATTCCTTAGTTCGCCAACTCCTGGAATATTGCGTTCAGTCCTGGTGCCCCTACTTTCAAAAGGATATAGAGAAACTGGAATGTGTTCAACGCAGTCACTAAAATTATACCCAGTCTAAAGAACAAACCACATAAGTAACTTCTTGAAGAATTACATCGGTGTTTCCCTTAACAAAGCGTAGATTAAGAGGCGACGTGATTAAAGTTTTTAAGATAATCAGAGGCATCGGCAATATGAACTGTAGTAAATACTTTATGATTGACCGATCAAACTACACACAGGGAAATAGTTGCAAAATCATTGATAAATAATTCAACTTGCACAAATCCAAGAATTTCTTCTTCAATCGAGTCGTTAACTTGTGGAAAGGACTTCCCCGAGATGTTGTCCTTCAAAGATCGCCTTGACAAGCACCTTGCTCTGAATCCAAAGTTGACTGCATTTATAAATGAATAATATATTTCCTTAATTGTGCTATTTCATTAATATTGTACCCCCCTCCCTGTCATGTTAATCCCCAGGGAGGTATTTCCTTTTCACATCTTTATCTCTCTGAAATACTGTTGGACACTAGAAGTAACCTTGAGGGGTCGCAAGACCTACTGTTGCTTGGTTTCCTTTGTACTCCTTTGAGAGAGTGGGAGTAAGTGGGAGAGAGTGAGAGTGAAAGTGAGACAGTGAGTGAGAGTGAATATTTTGATGTTAGTAGTAATGTTAACGCTATTTTCTTGCCAAATCATTACATATATAAACTGTAATCTGCAGACAAAATATTCTCACAGCTCATACACAAATATTTCAGAGGTAAATGAACAAGCCAGGTGCCAAGAGTGGGAATTGAGGGGAGATTTGTCTTTTATTTGATCATTTATTATTATTACTATTTTTATTATTTTTATTTATTTGTTTAGTTTCCTTCCTATACCTTGATCAAGCGTAACCCCCCCCCCCCCCTCCCCAACACCCACCTTTGAGATATAAGTTGTACATTAATCGGAAGAATAAATTCCTCCTAAATTGCATGCTCGCTATCGTTCGCGATGAAAAAGTCGCCAAACTAATGGCTCGAATGTCTTATAATCTCAATATTAATGTGACTATGCATGAGGGAGATGTGGATTCAGAAAGAAACTTAATAGGGCCATTGTAAGTGAACAATAAACCACCAAATATTAATATCAATATTATTATTATTGTTGTTATTATTATTTTTATCATTATAATTATTATTATTATTATTATTATATATAAATCTTTCTTAAACTATATTCTACTCCTATTAATGCTAAATTTACTTTTATAATTATTATATCTACCAATTAATGTCTTCACCCACTGGTGGGTACAAATACACAATCAATCAATTATTATTATTATTATTATTATTATTATTATTATTATTTTTATTATTATTATTATTATTATTATTATTATTATTATTATTATTATTTTGTTTTTATTTTTTTAAGTCTTTAGGAGGTGGCAAATTGTGCGAAGTTCTGCATCTTCTGATTATAAGAATCATGTGCTGTACCTCATCATTTTCGCCTTACAACTTCCTTGTAATATTTCCTCATGTTAATTCTTAAATTACATTATTTTGCTGTGTCCAATAAGTACTGTAATGTATTAGCCCATGTGTGGGTATAAATAAACAATCAATCAATCAATTATTATTACACACACACACACACACACACACACACACACACACACACACACACACACACACACACCAGCTGAAGGGTACATGAAGGTCTGAAGGTTAAGGGAAGGTTGGAAGGTACGGGTGAACATATTTGCAGGATATGAAATCTGCTATGCGGCTCAGGAAATATTATGTAAATATGGCTAACACGTTCCTCGGCTGGGAGGAAAAGTGAGAGAGAGAGAGAGAGAGAGAGAGAGAGAGAGAGAGAGAGAGAGAGAGAGAGAGAGAGAGAGAGAGAGAGAGAGAGAGAGAGAGAGAGAGAGAGAGCGAGTACAAAGGAGTACAAAGGAAATCAAGCAACAACATGTCTAGTGACCCTTTTAGGCTGCTTGTCCTCCAAAACACTGAGGATCAAGTGTCCAAACAGTGGTTTAGAGTGGGAAAGGGAACATTGGAAAGGGAACTACTGCCCTAGAACTAATGTCCGTGGCAGGATTAGGAAGTTAGTAGGGGACAGATGGGTTAGTAACTGAGAGGGGGATAAAATAAAGTTATTCATTTACAAACGCAGTCAGTCGCGGGTTTGATGCGAGATATTTGTCTAAGCGGAGTTTAAATGAATCAACGGTGCTGCAGTCTATAACGTCTCGGGGAAGCCCATTCCACAAGTTGACAACTCGATTGAAGAAGAAATTCTTAGATTCGTGTGAGTTAAAAGATTTACCAATAATTTTGCAACCGTTTCCCCGCGTGTAATTAGATTGGTCGATAGTGAAGTACTTACTACAGTTCATATTGTCGATGCCTTTGATGATTTTGAACACTTGAATTAAGTCACCTCTTAATCTGCTCTGGGTTAAAGGAAATAGATTTAATTCTCTAAGACGCTCTTCGTATGGTTTGTTCTTTAGGCTAGGTATCATTTTGGTAACTCTACGTTGAACTCGTTCTAGCTTGTTTATGTCTTTTTGGTAATAAGGGCACCAGGATTGAACGCAGTATTCCAGAAGAGGGCGGACTAAGGAATTGTAAAGGGTTAGGATAACTTCTTTGGATTTATGCTCAAATGACCTGCCTATAAAGCCAATTATTTTGTTTGCCTTCTTAACAACTTCTGAACATTGTTGACTCGGTTTTAGGTTACTCGATATTGTTACTCCCAGATCGGTTTCTCTGTTTACATTCTTAAGCTGAGTGCCATTCATCGAATAGTTTGCTTTCTCATTTAGGTATCCGATATGTAGTACTTTACATTTATCCGCATTGAAACTCATTTGCCAAATTTGGGCCCAACATGACAATTTATCTAGATTGTGTTGCATATCGTCAACTTGTACTTTTGAGAGTACGCTATTTGCAAATTTTGTATCGTCAGCAAATTTTGAGATTGTACAGGTGAGACCCTCATCTATGTCGTTGATGTAAATTAGAAAGAGAATTGGTCCTAGTACCGATCCCTGGGGTACCCCGCTACTTACATTGGTCCATTTAGATGCCTTACCGTTTATGACTACTCTTTGCTTTCTGTCGCTGAGCCAATTTTCTATCCATTTCAACACACCGTCTTGTATTCCATGCGCTTTTAGTTTTAGCAGTAAACGTTTGTGGGGAACATTGTCAAAGGCCTTTTGAAAATCAAGGTATATAATATCCACAGCTTTACTCTCATCGTAGAGGTTGAGGATATCGTGGAAGAAGTCTAAGAGGTTTGTTAAACAGGAACGTTTTTTACGAAAGCCGTGTTGAGTTTCTTTAAGTAAGTTATTTGCCTCTAAGTGATTTACGAGTCTGTCTCTTATGACCGTTTCTAGCATTTTACATACAATTGAGGTTAAGCTAATTGGACGATAGTTACTGGTTAGGGATTTGCTGCATTTTTTTGAATATCGGTGTTACGTTGGCTAGCTTCCACTGATCAGGCATAGTCCCAGACTGCAAGGATTCATTGAATAGCAATGTCAGTGGTTTGGAGAGTTCATCCTTAGCTTCCTTTAGAACTCTAGGCGAGATTGTATCAGGTCCAGGCGTTTTATTTACCTTGAGTTTATCTAAACAATTCAATACTTCTCTCTGTAACGGTGATATTGCTTAGAACATCTGAATTATCAATCTGAATCGGCGATGGTGTAGGGATATCACCGAGGTCTTCGGTTGTAAATACTGATGCAAAGAAGGTATTGAGGGCATTACTCATTTGTACTTCGTCTTTGGTGTATTCTCCATTTTCATCGACTAACGGTCCAACAGTTGAAGTAACTACTTTTTTCTTTCTGATATAACTATAGAATTCTTTCGGGTTTGTTTTACTTTGATTCGCAACATGTAACTCCAGGGTCTTTTTACTTTGCTTAATTAACTTTTTGGCTTTGCGTCGTACCTCTACAAATTTCATCCGTTCTTCGTCATTTTGTGAGGATTTTAATCTATCATTAGCAAATTTTTTAGCAAGCAGACAGTCTGAAATATCTTTATTCCACCATTTGGGCTTATCATTATGGCCTGGACGCCGTATTTTCGATGGTATGCAGTCTTGCACTGCCTTAAGGTAAGTGGTTGTGAAACACTCCCAAGATGTATTCATGTCGTTATTGTTAGTCAGAAAGCTCCAGTCAGTTTCTTTAAGCTTTGATTTAAGTTTATGAAAATTTGCTTTCTTGAAATTAGGGACTTTCTCAATGCTGCTATTTGATTTGTTACTAGTAAACTTTAAAGTGAAAGTTATCGTACGATGGTCGCTGTTACTGAATTCATCACCAACATTCAAATTCTCTATTAATTCTTCTTTTGTTGCGAGTACAAGGTCAAGCACATTATTACCACGGGTCGGAGATTGTACAAATTGAAAAGGTGAACTCTCTTGCAAGTTAGCATAGAGGTCGTGTCCAGAGTGTGAAGTAAGAATATCGCCCCATTTAGTCACGGGTAAGTTGAAATCGCCAAGAATTACGGTATCTTGTATGTTAGTTATTTCTGCAATTTGTTCATAAATTTCACTGTCAGTTTGCACTGATTGAGCTGGGGGTAAGTATACTAAAGCTAGTGTTATTTTAGTTCCTCGTTTATTATTTAATAGTATGTAAGATATGTCTATATTCGCAATTTGAGGTTTTGACATTAAGACGGGATTAACACCTTACGAGCGGCCTATGCGGTTTATTTATATGTACCGCCCAGCGGGGTATTTTTAGCCAAAATAGGGCTGTTTACGTGATCATTTTCATGCCTAAATAAGACCCAGAACGTAAAACAAGTACCTATCCCTGAAAGGGCATAAACAGAGCTTTCGAATGACACCATAACGATCCTTTTATGATGGCTAGTTTTCTTGCAATAACCGTGCAACGCGAGTGCAAAAAGCATGTAATTAGCCACTTTCCCGATACAATTCCTTATATAGCGAGTGAGAGAGGGAGGAGGGAGCTGGGATTCGTGTCAGTATGTTCGCCGCGGTGGTCTGGAGCAGTCATACGCTCGCTACTCTCCTGCCACCACTTGTCTCTCTCTCTCAGCAACATTACGTGCTGAAATTGCCACTCGACCTATGTCGAGCGCCGCCACATAGTCCAGCTTTATTAAATACGACTTATGTGGTGAGCCGCTAATTAAGGGTTAAGACTTTCCTTTATAAAAAACAGAACTCCTCCTCCATTTCTATTGATCCGACTTTTCTCAAACATTGTATAACCAGGAAGCGTATATTCGGCTAAAAAGTCTCTGTCTTCCGTATTTAACCAAGATTCTGTAATGCCGATTATATCATAATGATCTGTAAACACGATTTCCTCTAGATCTGAAAATTTATTGCGTATGCTACGAGCATTTACATAAAACACCTTAAGAGTATTAGAGTTGGATGTTACCGATTGTGCATTGTCTGAATTTCCAGTTCGTATTTGACTTACACTACCCTGCCTGGGTACCCCCGGTTGACCCCGTTTTTTTAACGGAAATCCTTAACTGCATCGTTCAGCAGACGATCAAGACGTGCAGCTCCTACT
This sequence comes from Paralithodes platypus, assembly GCA_032716605.1. Taxonomy (NCBI): domain Eukaryota; kingdom Metazoa; phylum Arthropoda; class Malacostraca; order Decapoda; family Lithodidae; genus Paralithodes; species Paralithodes platypus. The sequence goes on from CM064514.1 coordinate 39,733,451, forward strand.
TCATTGAGATGTACACCATCTCCTGAAAACAAAGATTTATCATAGTAAAAATGATCCCCCGTGTCGACAAAGCCGATGTCCTCCTCCCTGCAGAGTTTGGCTAGGCGGCGATTTGTACTGGTAGCTATGTTGTAGAATCGGTTTTCTACATCAATACGGGGAACAATTCCTGAAATTAAGATTCTATTAGATTTTTCCTTGAAGGACCTGATCAGCCGCCGGTACTTGCAAAGTAGTTCCTCTGACCGCGTCCGTTGGACAGCGTTAGATCCAACGTGGATGACGTACGTAGTGCTTGCGGGGGCGAGCCTGGAAACCTCTTCCACAGCCGCAACAATGTCGTCCACGCCGCCACCTGGGATACAGAATCGCTTTCTGGTCCTGGGTGCCCTGGCGCAGAACTCGGTTAATTGGCCACGGACCATGGAGTCGCCCACAAGCCGAACTTCTTCCGTTTCCTCTTCCTCGTCAATAGCAAGAATTTTGAAGCGGTTTTGGCATGTTGTCGGGATGACCTTCCTGGTACTGGTACTGGGATGCACATTGTTTCTCACTAACTGAAAGTTGTCCTGGGGGGGAGTGAGAGTAGAGTCATTATTATTTTCTGAAACATCTAAGGTAGCTGCTGGTGTGGGTACCGGTACCGTATGCACTGGAATGGCGGTTGACATCGTAGTGGTTTCTTGGGCCGAGGGCACTCCTACGTTGAGTGTGGCAAATTCTAGAAGGGATTCTAGCTTCATAGTCAGGGCATCGATCTTGCGGTGAGCTGCATTCAATTCATCCGCAATCTTCTCTCGGAGCTGGCAAAATCTACAAATTTGGACATCAGTATCAACAAACATGGTAGGGCCAAATTTACCAGAACAACTCGTGCAGGTTCGTTGCGGCGCCATGACGATATAATTACATTATGCCTGAAAATCACACAAGTTTATGTTAGCAAAATGGTACAATTAAAGCCTGAAAATCACAAAAAATTTATTCATTCCTGAAAATAACACAAAATGTTGTTAGCAATATGATAAAATTAATATGCCTGTAAATCACACAAAAATATGTTAGCAATAGAACACAATTTATGCCTGAAAATAAAACAAAAAATTATGTTAGCAGTATGACAACAGTTAAAGCCTGAAAATCACAAATGGACTAGAAATTTGTTACAAATTTTACTGGAAAAAACAAAAAGTGGGAGAGGGTTAATGTAGCCTAGTGAGAAAACTGGAAAACAGTATACAGTACAGTAACAACAAATATTTGTTAGCAATATGGTACAATTAATGCCTGTAAATCACAAAAGGAATATGTTAATCACAAAAAGAATATTATGCCTGTAAATCACAAAAAATATGTTAGCAAATAGAACACAATTTATGCCTGAAAATAAAATAAAAAATTTATGTTAGCAGGTAAAACCTGAAAATTGCAAATGGACTAGTAATTTGTTACAAAATTTACTGGAAAAAAAAGTGGGAGAGGGTTAATTTAGCCTAGTGAGAAAACTGGAAAGCAGTATACAGTACAGTAACACAAAATATTGGTTAGCAATATGGTACAATTAATGCCTGTAAATCACAAAAAGAATATGTTAGCAGTAGAACACAATTTTATACCCGAAAATAAAAATAAAATTATGTTAGCAGTATGACACAGTTAGGCTAAAGCCTGTATATTAGTTTATACAGTGGTCGACACAATAATAATAATAATGGAGTTAGTAATGTCCCTGGCAAGAGTGTGAGAGGCCTATTAATATGGTGACTAGTATCTGAAATACGATTAATAAATAGGCTATCAAAAAGTATTACAGTAACTAAATTATTCTAACCCAATATTAAAACTATCTTGACAAATGTTAGTGTGTGCGATTTATATAGATAACCAAGATAAAAAGTTCAACCAAGTACAGTATTGGCTAGACTTTGATATATAAAATACAAGAAGAGGGTTTGTTTATGCGTACACAGGTGGCGCTGGTATCGGCGGCGTCTCTACTAACTTGACAAATAGAATTTTGAAAAACAAACGTTTATCAGTCAAAACTACAGTACAATGTCATGCAAGATAACTACTGGGTGGTTTGCTAAGCACTTAACTACAGTGAGGGCTAAAATATCTACAATAAGTGCTAGAACTTTATAATATGGGTCAAATTGGATTTTAGGTAACGTATGTGTTTTTTCTATTACAATCCTTTTTCTCATCAGTTCCTTCATTGATTAGTGTGTTTTAAGGTGTTTTTCCTTCTGCAAATTCATATTTACCAATTATTTTGCAATATTATAACATGCCCCCTAAAACCATATATTGTCATTACCCTAACCTAAAAACCTAACCTAACCTGGGGGCTGCCGCCCCCAGACCCCCACAGGGTTAGCATTGATATAGAATTATGACAAAATACTAGAAATACGGTAAAAAAGTGAAAAATATTGGTTCTCAGCTGATCCAAGATGGCCGCCATTTTTCCTTCCACCCTTATTTAATCCACAATGTCTAAGGAAAAATAATTTAATATGCAGCGGTAGAGACATTTATTGTGGTGACTAATACTCTATGACAAAGCTATAGTATACATTTAGAACATTATATCCCGTACGTGACCTAAAATCCAGTTTGTCCATAATATGAAACAAGCAAGTAGTTTGTTTACTTTAGAGCGTTGGTCGTCACTAACCGGTACAAATGTAAACAAAAGCAGTCTCGATAAACAAACGTTTATCAGTCAAAAACACAGAAAAATTACATGCAAAGCAACTACAGGGCAGTTAAGCTAGAGCTTAGCTACAGTTCATGCAAACAAATAAGGGGATAAGTAATGGAGTACTCAAGTTATGGTCAAATTTCGAGCAGCAAGAGCGAAGTGCTGTTGGCGGGTCGGGCTCGAGTGAGAGAGACGAGAAGAAGAAAGGAACAGAGACGAAAGAAGGGATCGAGGAGGGGAAAAAGGACATATATAATGAGAAGAAAGGAAGGAACAGAGGGAGAAGAAGACAGGGAGAATAAAGGGGGGAAGAGAGTGAGGAAGAAAGGGAAACGAAGGCCAGAGAAAGGGAGAATAAAGGAACAGAGAAGAAGGAGATCATTCAGAGAGAAGGAGAAGAAATGAAGGAAGAAGGGAGTAAGGGAAAGGAGAAGAAAGGAAGGAAGAAAGGGAGAGACAAAAGTAATAGGGACGGAGAAGGAAGAAAGAAAGAAAGAGGACAGAGAAAAGGAGAAGAAAGGAAGGGAGAAAGGGAGAGACAAAAGTAATAGGGAAGGAGAAGAAAGGGAGAAAGAGAAAAGGAGAAGAAGGGAAGGGAGAAAGGGAGAGACAAAAGTAATAGGGACGGAGAAGAAAAGAAGGGAGAAAGAACAGAGAAAAGGAGAAGGAAGAAGGGGACAGAGGAGAGAGATAAAGTTAAGGGGAAACATACGTGGGGAAGTTATGGAAACAAAACAGGAGAGGAAAGGAAACACAGAAAGGAGAAGAGAATGGAAGAAGAACATACATGGACAGAGAAAGATGAGGGAGAAAGGGGGAATAGAAAAGAGCAGAGGTTAAGGGGAGGCAGGACCGTTTTTCTGGCCCCCCTTCTCCCTCATGTTTAGCCCCATTAGTTTTGAGACTTTAAGGCGTTCGGCCCATTAGTTTGGCGATTTTAACCCTTTTCGTCCCATTTTTTTGTCAATGTTATGAACTTTCGTGCCATTTAGTTGTCGAGGTTTTCCTGGCGAGCGATAGCGAGCCTGACATTTTAAGATGAACCGGCCTTCGGCCGGAACATTTTTCTATCGAAAAATGTATACATTTATCTTGAAGGGGGGTCTAGGGTTTCTTGTTTTAAGCTTGATGGAGGTCTAGTGAAGAAACTAAGAAATAAAAGAGTGAATGACCAAACAAACGGCCCGCCTCCCCTTAAACATATATGAGGATGTGCATAGACTTACATAGATACACTGGCCACACAGACCTCATGAATAATTGAGAAGTGTAGACAAGCTTAATAGAGAGGGAGAGGAGAGAAAGAAAGCGATGAAAACAAAGGAGATATAGATGAGAAAGGATTGCGCGCACACACACACACACACACACACACACACACACACACACACACACACACACACACATACATACATACATACATATATACATACATACATACACACACACACATAGGAAGAACGTTGTGATACAAGTGTAGGTAAAGGCGAGGAGTGAGGAGAGAGAGAGAGAGAGAGAGATTGGGGGATTAAACGAAAGTACAGTCATGGTAAAAAATGTTTGAACAACTTATAGACGCATAATAAATGGCTGCGATTCACTAATTTAGGGGAGATGGCCATTTTTTATAGACACCCTGCTCCCTCATGCTTAGCCCCGTTAGATTTCAGATTATAAGACGTTCGGCCCATTAGTTTCCGTGATTTGAAGACCTTTCGCCCCTTTTCTTTGTCAATATTAAGATTTTTCGTGTCAAATGGGTTTCGATTTTTCCTTACGAGCGATAGCGAGAACTGTAACTTAAGAGGAGTTCGGCCGGGACATTTTTCTACTGACAAATGTAAAATTATGTTTCGAAGGGGGTCCTGTGTGTGTGTGTGTATTTTTTTTTATTTTTTTTTAATGGAGGTCTAGGGAGGAAACTTGAAAAATAATGAATAAATTATAAATATCGATTAAAAAGATGAACCAAATAATATAGGCCCACTTATGACACACTGACGAACTATTTTGATAAATTACGCGGGTCTCAAAGATTAAATTAAAAAGTTCAAGTATTGAAGACCCCGACTTTACATTGTAAGTACTGTATGTGTTAAAATGTAACATACAGTACAATTATATACTTCATCATCCTTCAATAATAACACAACATTTACTAAAACACTCTTTACATATATAATTGTTGTTATTTTGAACACACAGTTTTTACAGAGAAGCCTAAACTAATACAAACCAACTAAGTATTAAGAACTACGCTCAAACTCTCCAAAAAACGACTCTTATCAATGTTTGGCGAGCTCAGTTGATAGAGTCCCTGCCTACCATCCAACAGACTCGGGTTCAATCCTCGAACAGGTTGAAATGTTTTTCTAAGATAACGCCGGTGGTTACTGTCTATCCTTGAGCAAGGGAGATGGGTAATGGTCTCTGGTTGATTAATGTGGTGACACATTGTGTATCATCGAAGGAAAAGATATAGGTGCTATAAAAGTAACCAGACGATTATTACTATAAAACTGTTACCGGTACTATATTGTACGATGAAGTGTAGCTTTTCAGGAATTACGAGAAAAGAGTGAGGATTAGAAATGTAATCAGGTAAGGCGAATCTGAGCAGAGCTTATATATTTTAAATCGGGTATCAACTTTTCATTCCCAGCCAAAAAAAAACGAACCAAATACTAGGTAGAATTTCACAGAGATCGAGAATTACTATTAATGCATCCAAAAGGTAACATCCTACCCTTGCCAATTACAGACAGGAAAAGAATACCAAAGAGCAGATAATAGAATCGGTGAACAAAGTATATACAACTGAAGCGAATTCCCGGCCGACTGAAACACGCGAGAAACTGAAGAACGACGAGAGAAACAAAGTGAACAAATACATTCTTGAACAGCCTGTCTAATTTGTCTTTCACGGACGGTGGAGGAGGAAGAAAGATGGAGCTGGTGAAAGACTTGGAATTATTCTGCAAGGTTTGGGATTTCCTGCCCCCGTTCTCTCTCTCTCTCTCTCTCTCTGTCTCTCTCTCTCTCTCTCTCTCTCTCTCTCTCTCTCTCTCTCTCTCCACAACAAACATTTATCACCCACATAAACACTCACACATCAAAGCCTCATTATACACATAATACTGATACTTCAATAAATCGGGGTTGTTCGGCCAGGCAGCCTAGGGAACGACTATAACTACTACTTCATTATAATCACTCCTTCCTTGTTAATATACAGGATGTGCAAGGGACAAATACATGAATGATGAAGGAACAGAATACTATAAACATAGATTGAAAATATACCGGTAATACATATATATATATATATATATATATATATATATATATATATATACAGTATATATATATATATATATATATATAATAAAAATTAAGGTTAACACGTAGCCATAATAATAAGAAAAATAACAACACAAACTAATACAGTATAGTGAGGCCATCGTCAGTGTACCAGACGAAGGAGGTTGTCGCACCCCAGCTGCTGTAAATATTGAACACTTCTGACCAGGGAATTACAACTAGTCACGTGACCCGGAGGTTAAAGGCCCTACTTACTGTGTGTGTGTGTGTGTGTGTGTGTGTGTGTGTGTGTGTGTTGAAGTTTCTCTCTCTCTCTATCTCTCTATCTATCGATCTAGCTATCTATCTCTCTCTCTCTCTTTGCTATCCTTTCCATTCACTTTCCCTTGCCATCGGTTTTGCTCTCTCTACTAGTATTATAAGTCCTGACCACCTCGCTAAGATCGTAAGGTCTGTGTGGCCAGTATATCTATGTCAATCTCTCTCTCTATCATCATCATCATCATCATCCCAAACTTTCCTCGTTTTTACCTGGACTGGTGATAGAAGCTTGCAAGAAACCCGATAAAACCAAACTTTCCCCAAGCCCAGCCACCGTAATGTTGTTATGACGACATCAGTGACGTCACATCCGGTCAAGGCTACCAACACTTTGTATTATCACCCCCTAGTATATTCAGTCAAACGTTTGGTCCCTAGTATATACAGTCAAACATATAGGCCTAAGTATAAAGTCAAACATATAGTCCCAAGTATACAGTCAAACGGTTGGTCCCTATAGTATAAACAGTCAAACGTTTGGTCCCTAGTATAAACAGTCAAACGTTTAGTCCCTACTATAAACAGTAAAACATTTGGTCCCTAGTATAAACAGTCACACGTTTAGTCCCTACTATAAACAGTAAAACATTTGGTCCCTAGTATAAACAGTCAACCGTTTGGTCCCAAGTATAAACAGTCAAACGTTTAGTCCCTAATATAGTATAGACAGTTGAACGTTTAGTCCCTTGTATAAACAGTCACATGTTTGGTCCCTAGTCTAAACAGTCAAGCGTTTGGTCCCTAGTATAAACAGTCAAACATTTGGTCCCTCGCAGTAAACGTGTGAGGCAGGGTGATGCTGCAATTTACAGTGTATATGGAAGGCGAATACTGCAGTGGTGTTTGTGAATATGTGTGTGTTTGGGTACTCTGTGTAATATTCTCTCTCTCTCTCTCTCTCTCTGTTGATGGTATATTGCTATCCTGCCATCCTAATTTACTCGGCTATTACCAAGATTCCGGGTGGATGGCACTCGTTAGGTGGGCAACCTATCCAAGGGAATAAACCCTAAACAAATTACCGATGGGCGACACGCTAATAGGCGCCACTTGCAAGTGGCGAACTATGGAACCGATAACGGTATCCTATGTTTCCATTAAGAATCGAGAAATACGATGCTAATGCAAGGTTCACACATTGGCGAGTCGGAGCGCGAGGCCAACGCGAGTGATGAAATTCTTGCACTCGCCAATGATTATCCCAAATTCGCCGACACTCGCACAGACTCGCGTTGACTCGGGCTGCACCGCGTACACTCGCGAACGCGGGCAAAGATTTCGTGCATGCATGAAATTTGGAGAGTCAAGTGGGACTAGGACACCACACCGCATAGACTCGTGTAGACTCCTGTAGACTCCTGTACACTCGTGTGACACTCATGTAGACTCGTGTGACACTCATGTAGACTCGCGTTGTACTATTTAGAAATTAAATGATCGCGAGTCTACATGAGTCTACGCGAGTCTACACGAGTGTCACGCGAGTCTACAGGAGTGTCACACGAGTCTATATGAGTGTCACACGAGTCTGTTTATATTATCAACAAAGGTTCCTTTTATAAACGTGGAAATGACTTGTCAACAGAGAAAAAATATAAGTTAACCCGCTGAGTGCCAGGGACGTATATATACGTCCTCGCCAACAAAAAATCGTAGCAGCGAAACGACTGCACCTATGGCTTTCATATTTTTACCACATGTACCTTACCCTTTTGGCTACCCACAAACAAAAATCCCAAATTCCTCCTCCAACCCACTCGCTGACTGTCGGTCCTGTCAGAAGGAAAAAAAAGGAAAATCTGTGGCGGCGAAACGACTGCACCAATCGGTTCCATATTCCATTATCCTTCCTTTCTCTCCCAACTTGATAGATTTAGCCAAAAAAAAACAAAAAAACAAAAAACCTCTGGCACTGGCAGAAGCACACCGTCAAAATTGGCTGGCACTCAGCGGGTTAATATGAATTCAAGTTGTGTTATGAATAATATTGATATTAACATCAATAATGAAGTGAGAACAAATACCATATAATATGAATGAAATAGGTTTCTGGAATAATATTGATATTAACATAAATAATGATGTGGAATATATGCAAAGGATATATGATGACAAATAATAATATACAGATTGATATCCAACATGAAATATAAATAAATACAAGATATAAATTAAATAGAATATACACTCCTGTTAACTTCCTGTAGACTCGCGTTCATCTCCTCGTGTAAACACGTGTAAACTCATGTAAACTCCTGTGACACTCGTGTAGACTCCTGTAGACTCGCACTATTTGTATCCTGGAATGTGACCGTTATTTTTCAAATTTCGGCGGTGCGTGTTGGGGTCCTGTTACACTCGCCGACACTCGCGGATACTCCTGTGAACTTGTGTAAACTCGTGTAAACTCGTGTAAACTAGTGTTATATTTGTGTTATATGCGTGTTTACTCGCATCAGATGCTACTCGCGTTGGGTTCGGGCTCCATCAACGGCGGTATGCGGCGAGTGTGACTCGCGTTGGCCTCGCGCTCTGACTCGCCAATGTGTGAACCTTGCATTAGGGATTCAACTTATCATAAGCTGGAAAATAACAGACTACATATAATAAGGCTGGTAAACACGCTCAGTTTGGAAGGGACTGGAGTTCTCGAAAAGGGGCCCATAGTCCTAACGCTATTCTTGACTTAATAGTTTGCTGGCTTCGTAACCCAGAAGGGTTGATAGCCTCTGAAGTCCCATTTTAACTAACTAAGCTCAGTTTGGCCTGTCAAGCCTCAGTACCGCACAGGCAAGTGTGTACAGTCGTGGTCAGGAATTTCTAGATTTTTTTTTAAAGCGCCTTTATGATACCGGTACATTGGCGGACTATTTGGAAAATATTTTTCTTTTATACCACGATTTTTCCAAGTGTGGTAAATCTACAGTTATACTACCCCTTCCCCAATATACCCCCCACCTTTCCCCTTCAAAACACCCTTTTTATTGTGTTTTTGGATGGTTCAGCAGATGCGGAAACAAATTTGTATATATTAATGTCACTAATTTTCCCATGGATTTATATAGTTTTCTGTGTTAATTTTCATCAATATATAATGTTTCGAAGTAATTACAAGCCTCTGAAAAACCGTGTTCCCCATGAGGGCGGGTGAGCTGGGGTGTGGGGGTGGCAGCCCCCACCTATAATACTAGGTTAGGTTAGGTAAGGTTGTTAGGTTAGGCTAATGTCCTTTCAAAGGGGTATAGGGTAGTAAACACCAGGATAGCCTATACCCGGTCAGAGGTAAGAAGAAGAGTCCTGCAGTAGTCTCCTTGAATGCTACCTGATGGAGGTCTAGGGAGCCAACTAAAACCTCCCCTTAAAAAACCTGGTTTCAGTACAGTACAGTATAGCATCTACAAAAGCCTGTGTGTACATTATGTCAGAATGTACTACTGTAGGTACAAAGTATATTGTAACCGTCCTAATTAATGCCCCCTAGGCTAGCCCAAGTGGGGTCTCTTGGTGAAAGTTGAATAGATGAGTACGGGTTGAAGAGGTGTGTGGAGAGAGAGGGTGAAGAGATGGGCACGTTTTGAGAGGGTTTCTGTGTGTGTGTGGAGAGAGAGTGAGTTAGATGTGTACGTTTTGAGAGGGTTTAGTGCGTTTGTGTGTAAAAATAGTGGACTTCAATGGCTCGTTGCTAAATGGTACTTCAAGTATCAGTTCACGATTTTTAAATACGGTGTAACGTTTAATCTTAAAACAATTTAAGGGGAGGTATTTAGTTTGTTCCCTAGACCTCCATCAAGCTTAAAATTACACCCCCTTGAGTCCCTTTCAAGATATATTTGTACATTTTTCGGTAGAAAAATGTCCCGGCCAAAGGCCGGTTCGTCTTAAATTACAGGCTCGCTATCGCTCACCAGGATAAAATTGACACCTGAATGGCACGAAAGGTCTTAATATGGGGTGAAAGTTCTTAAAATCGCTAAACTAATGGGGCAAACGTTTTATAATATCAAAAGCAATGGGGCTAAACATGAGGGAGAAAGGGGTCAAGAAAAAAATCCCGGTTCAATGTTATTTTAATACCACGAATTTTATTTATATATTTGAAGATAAATATTGAATCTATAATATGCTCTAAAGATCATAAGAAAATGTGTTTTAACCCTCGGCAAAACCTAATAAAAAAGTATGGTACTAACATTTATTTTTCGTAACAAGGTTGTCAATAGGGTACTTCCAGTTATCGACAGCTCTAAAGATCATATGAAAATGTGTTAAACCCTCGGAAAAACCTAATATAAAAGTATGATACTAAAATTTAATTTTCGTAACAAGGTTGTCAATAGGCCTACGGTACTTTCCCATTATCAATGTACAATCAAAGCTGAACATTGCAGAGTAAACACCGTATACTTCATCGACTTTACTTTCACCTTCGTATAATCGACAGCCAATTTTGTTTTGTTTGTATTTACTAAGGGATTAGTACTCAACCAGCGGGGGTGTGGGGGCGGCAGCCCCCACCCATAATACTAGGTTAGGTTAGGTAAGGTTGTTAGGTTGGGCTAATGTCTTTTCAAATCACTATCGGGGAACAACATCGATCGATAGGCCTTATGGGGAAAATAGGTTTTCCCGAGATTTCTAATTAATTACAAACTCTATATATTGATGCAAATGAACAATTTTGTTTATAAAAAACACTGAAAATTCGTGGTATTAAAATAACATTTTTCCAAAATCCCTTAAGTGGAGAGATTCTCCCCTTAAGCTTACTAACCTTTCCTCAAAGTACTATTGAGAGAGCAAGAGTGAGTGTTGCCATATGAGACCTACCTTATCGAGCATCCCACACCCAGCAAGGCCAGACCAGTCGGAACCACACCACGAATTTGCTTCTAAAACCTATTGTCCCCACTAAAACCATGATGTTATCCATCATGCACGTGCAGTTCACCTTTACGAAAGTTGTGTAGCCGTACATTGCGCAGGAACTCCCTATTTCTCCGTTAATTGGGCGATTAACCGCGGACGATCACTGATACACACATGAGGCAGAAGAGCACTACCACGGAAGAAACTAGTGCCCAGTACTGTCTCAATTGATGTATACTCTATTATTATCCATCATTTGGGCAATTGTCTTTCATTATGTTTTATATAGATAGGTAATATATTAATAACGAACAAGAATGCGTTTCAATCATTGCAATATGTAAGATACCGATATATTATATATTAGCTTAGAACATAAAGTGAGACTGCACAAAATGCATCATTGCCAACTGGAGAGACGCTTGGGAGAACGGAAGGAAGGGAGAGATAGAATACGGGATGTAAAGCCTGGGTCTTGAAGCCAGTGTCACACTAGCACTTTTTCCGGCAATTTTCGATGAACAAATTTTTAACCATAATATATTGAGGTTCTTTCCCATTGGATTAAGACATTAGACTTGAGTTAGATTACAATAGAAGACTGAGATTTGATACCGCTTAAATTTTGAAGCTGCCACACAACAATTGCTGGTAAAAATTGACGGAAAAATCGTTCGTGTGACACCGGCTTCCCGTTTCTAGCCATCAACCACATGATTCGGACAAGCTGTTTAATTCTTGAACGTTATTCAAACCTTATTCATTGCAGGACGAAATAAACCGCAATCATATGAACATTGCATGGCATCAAGGTATTGTTCACTAATCAACGCTCACGTTCTCTTTTTATCGATACGGCATAGCCGTTAGTCATTTGAATCTGTGAACCTTTTAAGATAAACTCCGAAGCCTTTGGTATTTTATCGAAGCAGTGGGTTATTTCATTTGGGTTCGATATGGATTTCAATGTACACCCAGAAGTGAAAGTCCTTGCATAGGGTTTACCCCCTACTCCTACTACCCCAGAAGCTAGGAACGGGGTGGTCCCTGCCCAGTCCCCCTTACTACTCCTACCCCAGGCAGAAGGGGCAGGGTGTGCCTGTCTGTCACCCCTTCCTTCCCCTCCCCACCCATGAAGAGAACAAACTACCCCCGCTTCCCCTCCCCCCCACGCACACTTACACTCCACCCCAATGCCAGACAGGAGGTTGACACACACACACACACACACACACACAACATTATCAATTTCATAAGTAATGGTATCGTGTTTACCTTCATTAATTTACCCTCTGACGGTTTTGACGCATTTTGATTGTTTATCCTGGCTATAATTAGAAGAATAATTACAGCTTAGGAAGGACCAATGTGAAATATTGTCCTAATCTGAATTAAATCGTCTAATAATAGCCATAAAGTAGAAAAGAAGAGTGGCATCGATTCTCAGAGGCTTAATATATGATTTGTTATACATGTATTATCATGTAGAACTTATACACAAAAATACAATAGCTACTCGCTTTACATTTGACAGCATAACAATATGCCATGTTTGCTATTTGGTAGTATTATAAAGCAGTATAATCTAGTAATGAATTATCTTCAGCAGGCAGTATGAAATGGCATTCAGTGAGCCTGAT
>CM064514.1:39751305-39759867 GCA_032716605.1 Paralithodes platypus
AGTTCTGAAGCATTTGGCCTGTAATAAAGCATTGTTGTCTCGTTTGCATTCGATACTGATTCAAATGAGTGTCACGCTTTAAGTTCATGACTGTGCTCTTGGATACCATAGTCTCTAGCTCACTCATAAACATTTGCGGCCTGTCTATGAGTGTCTTTATAAAATAGAAACTATCTGGATTGAATTTTGAATAGAATTTGCCTTTCAATATATATATATATAGTTTTGTAGCTGACTTACAAATTATAGTTCATTTTTTTTTTTTTTTTTTTAAACTTGATGGAGGTCTAGGGAGGAAATTAATAACAACAAATAAGTCGACAATAAATAAACCCTTCCGCCTTTAAAATTATAGGTACAGTCGTCAGGATTAATTTGTTTCATTTCCCCTGGACTAGGCGTTAGTAGCACTGCACGGTGGAGAGATATCCCCTCTATCTCCTTTCCTTGTTGGTTCCATACCCCCACCAAAACCCTCCCATTTTCTCTCTGACCCCAGAACTACACCCACCTCCCTTCTCTCGCTCTCACCCAGCTACTTCTGGACCTCACCAATTGCATGGATTCTGCAACTAATGAAGGAATGCAATGTATCATAGGCAGAGTTAAGTATTAGCTTTACTAAATTTGAAAGCAAGAGAGAGAGAGAGAGAGAGAGGGATGGGGGGGGGAGGGAATGTTCGACGAAAACCTTACATATGGTTCGAGTGATTCCTACTGATACATTTATGCCTACCATTGAATTCTGAAAGCTTCATACCGATTCACTGATGGTTTAATACTGTTGAACTATCATACTCTAATAAAACTGCCAAACTACCCCACGCGAAGTTGTATTTCCTTTTCATCGTTGTAATGGCTCAGGCTTGGCTACGTAACAAGCTAGATTTGTATGGGAACTGTGTACGTATCCCACGCAACCGTGCCGATGGTTGAAAACTCTCAAAGTCCACGTGCGTGCGCGCGAGCGCGCAATAACCTGTTTTTTTGGGATAATTGCCTTCAATTTTTTACTCTTGTAAAATCCGTTTTCGGGGGCTCTGTAGGACCATTTTTTAAGCTTTTTGAGCACTTTTTCGTGGTTTTTCCTTCATTCCTAACCCATTCGCTATTGTTTCTGGAATAAAACCATTTTTTGAAAACCGGCCGGGTTCTGGTGCGCAAACATTGCAAAACTAGCCGGGGCTCCACGGGTTAAACAGGCTAAATAATCCTGAAGGGTTGATGCCCAATATACTGTATACGCCCTATGTATACTAACTACCCCTCTTACGCTCATCTATCCATTAGAGTGGGTCGTATTTTAAAGTTCCCTTTCCCTCAACATTTACATTCACCCATACATTAGGGAAGGACTTATTCATTTTGTCACCTTACCCTAAACACCTTGCCATAAGGTTACTCTATTTTATCAGGTATCTTGTGTTGTAACCAAGTTAAGGGGGGCGTCCGCTATGGCTATGTAGCAATATGGGTTGAAACATAGCAAATTGTGATAAATACTCCCTGAGTAATGGCAAGACGTAGACTCGTAGAGTATCTACTCCACATAATACTATTGAAAGCTTCAGGCATATTCAAGCTTAATCTCTTGAGATAACTTTCAAGATAATTGGAATTCACATCTGTCAAGAATAATTACGTAATAACTACCGTACTGTATATAACGCTCATTTATTATATCCCAGACTAACTACAAGAGTTATAGTATTGAACTGATCTATAATTCTCCTACTACAATACCACTCTGTATAACAGTTTCGTGTATAACCAAATAATCTCATTATACCTTATATATAATTATATAAGTGTGTATATCTACCCCTCATACCTGGTATATCCATAAACACTATACAGTAACGTTAACCCTACTAGTAATGGTAGTAATTAGCAGCTTCAGGTTAAGTTTTCGTTTATTTCATATTTTTAATGTGCAGGAGATGGTGGTCGAGAGATGTGTGTGAAATACTTAATTCCTTCATCAGGTGTTCAGAATAAATGTAAACGGTGAGGTGCCAGAAGTAGCTCCTAGCTGGGTAAGAGCCAGAGAAGGAAGGGTAGTGGGTGTAGTTCTGGGGTCGGAGAGAAAATGGGAGGGTTTAGGTGGGGGTATAGAACCAACAAGGAAAGGGGGTAGAGGGGATACTTCTCTACCGTGCAGTGCTACTAACAGGGAAAATTAAACGAATTAATCCTGACGACTGTACAAAATCAACGAGAACATCCGATTCAATTCAAGATAGCTTCCAAAACTTAAGGGGAGACTGCCCGTTTGTTTGGTCTATTAATTCATTTATTCATATGGTGTTTTTTTAGTTTCCTCCCTAGACCTCCATCAATCTTAGAAAAACACTCCCTAGACCCCCCTTCAAGATAAATGTTAACATATTTCGGTAGAAAAATTTCCCGGCCTCTTAAAATTGCAGGCTCGCTTTCGCTCGCCAGGAAATAATCGACACCTAAATGGCACGAAAGGTTCTAAAATTGACAACGAAATGGGGCGAAAGGTGTTAAAATCGCCAAACTTATAATCTCAAAACTAGTGGGGCTAAACATTAGGGAGAAGGGGTCCAGAAAAACGGTCTTCCTCCCCTTAAAACCTTAATTTATATCCTAGAATGTAGACACTCTTAAACAAATTTGCACCTCACCCATTCTAATTATGGAAGTATGTCTCTAGAAACGAATTTATGAATATAATATTATATACATCAACTACAACTATAAATTGCTTATTGAAAAGCAAGTTATATCCAAAAATAAATATAAATAATTATTATTACATGAAAAAAACACATAGGGAGGTCACGATTTTTTATGAAACGGTACTCGACTGAAAATGTGAAAATCCAAGTTGACCCGAACATTTGGTCTAACTATAGTCTTAACGAAAAAGACAAAGTTATCGGGTCATTTTTGGATATTCAAATTCTTAAGGGTATATTTGGATTAGTGAGGATGTTGCAATTCCAACATTATATGACATTTGTATTTTTTTGGCATGATTTGCCACTGGGCGTCTGTTCAAAATGGTGTAAACACGCTAATTCGACAATGAGCTTTAGCCTAGGAAAATATGTATGGAATTAAGGCCAACTATTTATCCCAAGTACACTGCAACCCCCTGGATCCATTAGGCCTACCAGCAGTAACATTTAAATTGAGACATTATTGTTAAAAATCTGATTTTACGTGAGTGGGGAAAATAGGGCCAAAACGCAATTTATTTAATATTTGACGGCTCCTATGCCCTTATATATGAGCCCAAAGTCATTAAACTTTATATTAATTGACTCATCATGTAGTGTAGACTCCAAATATGTTAGTTGTTTAATTGTGCGCATTCTCATTTTGCCATATTCTAAGTGATTAATTTCAATTTAACTTGATTATAGTCTTGGCGTGTACCTAAACTACATTTTTAGGTAGAAAAATGCCCCGGTCGAAGGCCGCTTCCTCCTAAATTACAGGATTGCTATCGCTTGCTAGGAAAAAATTGACACCTAAATGGCACCAAAGGCCTAAAATCGCTTAAACTAATGGGGTGAATGTCCTAAAATCTCAAACTATTGGGTCTAAACACTAGTATGAAGAGGGTCCACTTACCCCCCCCCCCCCCCCTCCCATAATAAAAGACCTAGTACACAACCTACACAACACACACACACACACACACACAGAACTACTGTATAATTATATCAGTTGGCCCTAATATAAGAAGTAATTAACCCTTTCAAGATCCGATTTTGCATTTTGTTTTGTCTTCTGGCTATTAATAGACGATTTTATTCAGATTAGGAAGGGTAGATGGAAGTCAGTGGGTTAATTGAGACAGTCTTTACCCTTATAAATCCCACATATCCTTACTAAATTGTATACAAGCGTCTAATGATAGCCAAAATAAACTGTCAACATGCATAAAGATCTTCAAAGGTTAAGGACAGAACATGCCAGAGTACAACTACATGGAGTTGGTAGAAAACAAAACAAAAACAAAAAATATATACAGGGTGTCCATAAAGTCTCTTTACAATTTAAAAAACATTATTACCAAGGCAATTGATGAGATATTTTAATCAGATTTGTTGTGTGTACTCGGTGGTTATCAAAGTTTTTAATAACATTGCATTTGTCCATTGGTCCATTTTTCTTCCACGAGAAAACAATTACTGCAAATGTTTACCTTGACCTTTTGACTGAATATGTGGCACCACAACTAGATGACCTTCAACCAACCATCATTTATCAGCAAGATGGTGCACCACCACATTGGGGACTGCGTGTTCGTGAGTTCCTAAATCAAACATTCACAGACCGGTGGATTGGAAGGGATGGCCCGATTCCCTGGCCACCTCGTTCACCAGATATCACTCCCCTGGACTTCTTTCTATAGGGTTATGTTAAAGATATCGTGTATCGAACAGAGATACGGGACATCACTGACCTAAAGCAAAAGATCACTGATGCCATTGCGACCATTTATGAGGCTATGCTACAGTGAACATGGCAAGAAATCGAGTACCGTCTTGATGTGCTTCGTGCAACTAATGGTGCCCATGTAGAGGTGTACTAAATGAGGCAAAAAAAACTTCAATATCTACTCCTCATTTTGTAATAATGTCCACATATTTGTCTGTTCATTTGCTTTTGTAATAAATATTTTAAATTGTAAAGAGACTTTATGGACACCCTGTATACAGTATATTATATACTGTATATAAACCTTGGCTCATATGCCTTTGTTCATATCTTTCTTATAAAAGAATGAAGCACTATCCAAATATCGCATTGAAGTTCTTTTATTCCCTTTGGTGAGAAAGTCCACACTTTTCGGTGACATTATTCGACCAGGAATTTCGAAAGATAATTTAATGACAGCAGATATTGGATGTTACTTTATCACTTACCCTTGGTGTTCGCTCTCGCTCTCTCTCTCTTTCCCTTTCTCTCATATACAGTATATATATATATATATATATATATATATATATATATATATATATATATATATTATGAAATAAGAGATAAATTTGAACATTCATATACGCTCCCATATAGCCTACATGAATCCTTAGTGATTGCAAACAGTATATCAATACGTCTTTGTTATATCGATCAATAATCTGAATGGATACTAACCTATACTACCACTTATACCCTGTTTCATTTCAACTGACAGTATATTGCCAAGTTTCCATCAAGATTTCTCGGTTATTTGGAAGATTTTGTAGTGAAATATGTTGCTAATTATATAAACTTGGTCTGAATATGATGCAGAGACATAGTGGTTTCATATTTTTCCTATAATTGTCGATAAATTAGCTGCTAAGGGATTCAATTGACCGTCATATAAAATGAAACAGACTATAGTTTAATGTATGAAGACATGGATTGCAGTTTGCTTGTTGATTTACAACACTTAAGCATGCTGTGCTAATCAAAAGTGAATATCAAAACATCACGTCCATGGATTTCTCCTACTAATAACGAAGCAAATAAATATAGGCAAGATATATAGAAAAGAGTGGAATCCTATTTCAGCAAAACTGGCATACTATACGCTGTTTCAAGTAGGTAGGTCAGAAATCGTTAGCCCTAGCCTATGTAACTCAAAGGGGGGTAGAGTATATGGGCTGTAAATTGCCACACTTATTCACTGGTGGGCCCTTCCAAAATGGTAGAAATATTACCTCGATTAATCTAGTCCTTTGTGAGTTATAGAGGTTATTTGTCAAGAGTTGTTGACAACTTTTCGAACTACATCAGCAACTTCAGTAAAGAAGAAACCAGCAGGGAGCCGAATCCAAGTAAATTCCGACGACATCACCCCGACAACGCCCGTGACAACTCCACGACAACCATAACAACACCATGACACTACAACACCACCACACCATAACCACACCGCCACAACACCATGACAACAACAAGACAACACTACGACACCATAAACACAATGACAAAGACAATGATAGTTTCGGAGGTCTTACCTTTTCATCGGTACCTCCTGCAAGTATATCTATACTTACATAATTATGCATACTGTATACACATTTAGATTATACTAACTGTTCTCAATTCTGTATCTGTTGATTTGCAAGTTCTTTTAATTTATTTTTCCGTTTTTTCCAGAACTGATACAAAATGTCTTTCTTTTCTTCCATTCTACTCTTATTAAATAGAAATGTACCTATTATATAATTTTCATCTTCTTCATATGGTTGTTGTAGTTCTCTTATTGTGGCTCTTTCTTGCACATATTCTGGACATTTCAGGATAAAATGTTTCAGATCTTCATTTTCACCTCCACACATATTACAGTTTGTTCTTTCATTTGTGTGTCTTTTTCTATCATTTAAGGGTAAGGTATTGGTTCTTGCTTTATACAAAATGATAGATGATGGTCTGTTGTTATAAATAAGGTCTTCTCCAATTGATGTTTTCCATTTCTCATATATTTCCAAAGTTGTCTTGCTTTTCACTTCTTCTTCCCATTCATTTGTGTCCCATTCCTTCACTTTTTTCTTCAGGGTTTCTTTATTAATTTATGTTAAGTTGATGTACCTTGGGTTTATGTTTTCCAGATAACCTCTTATAATGTTCATCCATTTATTGTTTTCTTCTATCCTCATATCTCTTGTTATGTCTTTTAATAGTTGAATTTTACCTTCCTCTATGCCTTTTATGTATGTCAGTTTTCCTTTTATTATTCTTGCCTTCATAGAGGAGGCCCCTATTTCTCCTCTTAATGTGCAGTTGGGTGCATATTTTGCTGCCCCTAGTATGTTTCTATACACTCCATTTTCAATCCTTTGCAGTTTCTGTATGTCTGTCTCTGATAATAGAATGACATTTGTTCCATACAATATAGAAGGTACTGCTAAACTTGTCCAGTATGTTTTCCCAATTAAAATTTTCTGGCAACTTTTTGCTATTACTGAGTAAGTTACATTTGCCAGTTTGTGTGCTCTTTCTATCATAATTTTCTTTTGTTTTAAACAGGTTTCTCTTGTTTGTTAAAGTTATTCCTAGATATTTAATAGTGTCTGTCACCTTTATTGCTTCTATGATTTCAGGTTAATTTTCTAAATTGTATAATTATGATGTTATTACTTTTATCTTTATTAATTTCAAGACCAAATTTGCTGCTTATTTCTGTAAGTAATTTCATGTTGTTAGCTGCCTCTTCTAATGATTCTGATAACATAAGTCCATCATCAGCAAAGAACAGGATATTTATTTTACAAGTATCATTCTTAAATCCCTTTCCTTTTTCTTCCAATTCTTGTATTATTATCATGACTCCCAACAACACCACGACACCATACTCACACCACCACAACAATCCCGACGACGCCCATGATAACACTACGACACCATAACCACACCACCACAACAATTCCGATGACGCCCATGACAACACCACAACACCACCACAACACCGCGATGACAACACCACAACACCATAACCACACCACCACAACAACGCCGACGACAACCCCACGACAAAAGAGAGCTCCCCGACCATTACAGCAGCAACATATCACCAGGTCCGGGGCCATCAACCCAACGTATTGCTCAAAATCCGGTAATTTATGTGAGACTCCGGTGGATCTAATTGCCAGGGTCATTCCGCCAGCTTTTCCGCGCGGGCGACATTGATTGGTTATAGCGTACCGGGCGAACTTATAGGGTTTCTGCCGGCCTCGGTTAAGTTAACCCTTTGACGATTATGACGCATTTTGACAGTTTATTCTGGCTATCATTAGACGATTTTATAAATTTTAGGAAGTATCTCTGGGAAATATAAGGGTAAAGACTATCTCAATTAACCCTCTGAGTACCATATGCCCTTCCTAATCTGAAAAAAATCGTCTAATAATAGCCAGAAAACAGAAAAGAAATGCGACATCGGATCTTCTAAGGGCTAATATAATATAATGGAATATACCATATTATGTCAGTCCGAAATTACGTTTTTGCAATTTATTTCGACAATGCAGAGATGATAAAACGTTTATCATGTGATTATCATGTTATGCTATTCATATATAGTATTTACGAGTAGTAATGTTCTATTCATAAATGCCATATTTAAATGAGTAAATCATTATGATATTGAATTATAAGTATCTATCAATTATCCGGATTGCCATAATTGGTTGCGTAATTTCGGACTGACAAAAGGAGTATATATACAGTCTCTCTCTCTCTCTGTCTCTCTGTCTCTCTCTCTCTCTCTCTCTCTCTCTCTCTCTCTCTCTCTCTCTCTCTCTCTCCTCTCCTCCTCTTGCTATCTCTCTCTCTCTCGCTTCTCTTTCACCTTTGTTTTTTTTTTCCCTTCTCTTTTTTTCTTTTTTTTGTTTTTCTGCATTTTATTTATTTTTTTATTCTCAATTGTCTTTCTCTTTGTCATTTTTTCTTTTCTCTCTCTCTTCCTCTCCTTTTTCTCCTTCTTCTCTCTATTTAAAAATACATTCACCTCATCAGTATTCTTAAGGGCCATACATCCAATAGCTTATCTACCTCATTACAAAATATAAATCACCTATCTCTAGAACT
>CM064514.1:39759967-39782467 GCA_032716605.1 Paralithodes platypus
AGAACGTTCTGCGAGTTCTAAAACCGCAACTTTAAAGGTTTTCTATGCAAACGCTCGTAGCATACGCAATAAATTTTCAGATTTAGAGGAACTAGTGTTTACAGAAAATTATGATGTGATTGGCATAACAGAAACTTGGCTCAATACAGAAGATAGAGACTTTTTAGCAGAGTATTCACTTCCCGGTTATGTAATGTTTGAGAACAGCCGAATAAATAAAAATGGAGGTGGCGTTGTATTTGATATCAAAGAAAGTCTTAACCCTACCCTCTTGTTAAAACCTCAAATTGTGAACGTCGACACATCTTTTGTGCTAATAAAGAATAATAAACGTACAAAAATAATACTTGCATTAATATGCAGACCTGCAGCTCAATCAGTGCAAACTGACAGAGAAATTTATGAACAAATTGCAGATGTAAGTAACTCACAAGATACCGTATTTTTTGGCGACTTTAATTTACCTGTGACCAAGTGGGGCGATACTCTTACTTCACACTACGGACATGACTTATATGCGAACTTGCAGGAGAGTTCACTCTATCAATTTGTTCGATCGCCGACCCGTGGTAATAACGTTCTTGACCTTGTACTTGCAACAAAAGAAGAATTAATAGAGAATTTGAATGTTGGTGATGAATTCAGTAACAGCGACCATCGTACAATAACTTTCACTTTAAAGTTTACTAGTAACGAACCAAATAGCAGCATTGAAAAAGTCCCTAATTTTAAGAAAGCAAACTTTCATAAACTTAGAGCTATGTTTAAAGAAACTGACTGGAGCTTTGTAATGAACAATAACGACATAAATAAATCTTGGGAATAATTTGAAACCACTTACCTAAAAGCAGTGCAGGACTGCATACTATCGAAAATATGGCGTACAGGCCATAATAATAAGCCCAAATGGTGGAATAAAGATATTTCAAACTATCTGCTTGCTAAAAAGTTTGCTAAGGATAGATTAAAATCCTTACAAAATGACGAAGAACGGGTGAAATTTGTAGAGCTACGACGCAAAGCCAAAAAGTTAAATAAGCAAAGTAAAAAGACCCTGGAGTTACATGTTGTGAATCAAAGTAAAACAAACCCGAAAGAATTCTATAGTTATATCAGAAAGAAAAAAGTAGTTACTTCAACTGTGGGACCGTTAGTCGATGAAAATGGAGAATACACCAAAGACGAAGTACAAATGAGTAATGCCCTCAATACCTTCTTTGCATCAGTTTTTACAACGGAAGACCTCGGTGATATCCCTACAGCATCGCCGATTCTGATTGATAATACAGATGTTCTAAGCAATATCACCGTTACAGAGAGAGAAGTATTGAATTGTTTAGATAAACTCAAGGTAAATAATATGCCTGGACCTGATACAATCTCACCTAGAGTCCTAAAGGAAACTAAGGATGAGCTCTCTAAACCACTGACATTGCTATTCAATAAATCCTTGCAGTCTGGAACTATGCCTAATCAGTGGAAGCTAGCCAACCTAACACCGATATTCAAAAAAGGAAGCAAACCCCTACCCAGTAACTATCGTCCAATTAGCTTAACCTCAGTTGTATGTAAAATGCTAGAAACAATCATAAGAGACAGACTCGTAAATCACTTAGAGGAAAATAACATACTTAAAGGTACTCAACACGGCTTTCGTAAAAACGTTCCTGTTTAACAAACCTCTTAGACTTCTTCCATCATATCCTCAACCTCTACGATGAGAGTAAAGCTGTAGATATTATATACCTTGATTTTCAAAAAGCCTTTGACAAAGTTCCCCACAAACGTTTACTGCTAAAACTAAAAGCGCATGGAATACAAGAAGGTGTGTTGAAATGGATAGAAAATTGGCTCAGCGACAGAAAGCAAGGAGTAGTCATAAATGGTAAGGCATCTAAATGGACCAATGTAAGTAGCGGGGTACCCCAGGGATCGGTACTAGGACCAATTCTCTTTCTAATTTACATCAACGCCATAGATGAGGGTCTCACCTGTACAATCTCAAAATTTGCTGACGATACAAAAATTGCAAATAGCGTACTTTCAAAAGAACAAGTTGACGATATGCAACACAATCTAGATAAGTTGTCATGTTGGGCCCAAATTTGGCAAATGAGTTTCAATGCGGATAAATGTAAAGTACTACATATCGGATACCAAAATGAGAAAGCAAACTATTTGATGAATGGCACTCAGCTTAAGAATGTAAACAGAGAAACCGATCTGGGAGTAACAATATCGAGTAACCTAAAACCGAGTCAACAATGTTCAGAATTTGTTAAGAAGGCAAACAAAACAATTGGCTTTATAGGCAGGTCATTTGAATATAAATCCAAAGACATTATCCTAACCCTTTACAATTCCTTAGTCTGCCCTCTTCTGGAATACTGCGTTCAATCCTGGTGCCCTTATTACCAAAAAGATATAGACAAGCTAGAGCGAGTTCAACGTAGAGTTACCAAAATGATACCTAGCCTAAAGAACAAACCATACGAGGAGCGTCTTAGAGAATTAAATCTATTTCCTTTAACCCAGCGCAGATTAAGAGGCGACTTAATTCAAGTGTTCAAAATCATCAAAGGCATCGACAATATGAACTGTAGTAAGTACTTCACTATCGACCAATCTAATTACACGCGGGGAAACGGGTGCCAAATTATTGGTAAATCTTTTAACTCACACGAAGCTAAAAATTTCTTCTTCAATCGAGTTGTCAACTTATGGAATGGGCTTCCCCGAGATGTTATAGACTGTAGCACCGTTGATTCATTTAAACTTCACCTCGACAAATATCTCGCATCAAACCTGCGACTGACTTGCGTTTGTAAATGAATAACTTTATTTTATCCTCCCCTCAGTTACTAACCCATCTGTCCCCTACCTAGCTTCCTAATCCTGCCACGGACATTAGTTCCAGGGCAGTAGTTCCCTTTCCAATGTTCCCTTACCCTCTCTAAACCACAGTTTGGACACTTGCTCCTCAGTGTTTTGGAGGACAAGCAGCCTAGAAGGGTCACTAGATCTGTTGTTGCTTGATTTCCTTTGTACTCCTTTGTACCACTCACAACACCCAAACCATCCGCAGCCCACCCGTACCATACATCACAAACCATGCATGTCACACACACCCACCCACCCACCCACACACACAACATAGCCTACACCACCCACACCACATACCACTCGCACAGGGTCACTTTTTTGTCACACCAAGATGGGGTTTTCTTATAAATAATGTCTCAAGCAGATATTAATGATCTCAAAAAGGGTTTGTCTTATAATTAAATCACATGTATGTACAGAAGCAACTCAGGAGAGAAAGTGAGTAAATGAGTGATAGTGAGAGAGGGAGTGAGTTTGAGTGAGACTGTGAGTGATAATGAATGAGTGAGTGTGTGTAAGTGACTGTATATATTATTTCATATAGTACCATTTTCTTGCCGTTTGTCTGCCTAATCACGAATGTATTGTAACTGAGTGAGTAAGAAACATATACCATAGGGTATCAAGTCTTCATTTATTATGAAACCAATACAAAGTAATGTTATAATAATTATGTGACTGTGTAATGCATGTACTTTTCATGACAATAACAAATTATTTCAATTGAAAGGTTGAATTGTAGGAGAAACATTGACCACATATTATAATATCCTCCGATTTACTGCCTCCCCTCACTCGTCTTCCCTCACCCCTACCATACTCTGAGAGAGAGAGAGAGAGAGAGAGAGAGAGAGAGAGAGAGAGAGAGAGAGAGAGAGAGAGAGCGAGAGAGAGAGAGATAGAGAGAGATAAGAGAGAGAGAGAGAGAGAGAGAGAGTAGAGAGAGAGAGAGAGAGAGAGAGAGAGAGAGAGAGAGAGAGAGAGAGAGAGAGAGAGAGAGAGAGAGAGAGAGAGAGAGAGAGAGAGAGAGAGAGAGATAGAGAGAGAGAGAGAGAGAGAGAGAGAGAGAGATAGAGAGAGAGAGAGAGAGAGAGAGAGAGAGAGAGAGAGAGAGAGAGAGAGAGAGAGAGAGAGAGAGAGAGAGAGAGAGAGTTGTATCCACTCAGCCTCATTCAGACCACTGTAATAAGGAATACTGGAGAATTCGCCCCGAAACGAGCTCGCCCCGCTTTGAGAAGTCGCCCCGCCGCAAGTTCGCCCCATTAATGTCCCTCCTCCCCCTAAAGAATTCCTCCTCTATTCATCTCTCTAACCTATCCTAACCCTAACCTAACCTAACCTACCCTAACCTAACCTAACCTACCCTAACCTAACCTAACCTTACCCTAACCTAACATAACCTAACATAACCTAACCCTACCCTACCCTACCCTAACCTAACAAATGAGTACAAATGAGTAATATCCTCAATTCCTTCTTTGCATCAGTTTTTGCTACAGAAGACCTCAGGGGTTGGGGGAGGGATGGAAATACTGTAAGTGGTAAGCTCCAGGGGTGGGGTGGGGGGTGGTATAAACGGGGCAGACTCGTTGTGGGACGAACTCGTGGTCCAAGAGCGAGGCGATTTGGTTTCGGGGCGAATTATCCTGTAAACGTAATAAGACCTTTATCCCCATCCAGGGGTCGATTTCATCATGGCTATTGATTTGCGAGCCATCATTCTTCGCAGTAGTGCGGCTTCGCCGGAGAAATTTTTCTATCGAAAAATTTACAAATTTAGCTAGCTGTCTAAAAATGTCTGCAAAATATTTTGGCTTGCTATCGCTTGCCAGGTACAAATCAACACCTGTCAAAAGTACAGCGTTTTAACACAGTAGCCTGAATGAAGCCGAATTTTACGCATTACGCAGTTATAATGAAAGGGTATTAGGAGGCTTGACCAAACCTACCATCCTCTCATTTCCTGCCTCCCCTCTCTCGTCTTCCCTCACCCCTCGGATAATGATGCCGCGGGGAGAGGTCATATTATAGAGCTGTAATTTAGGTAATTGTATAGATTAGTATATTATAGAAAGGCTAAGGGATGTAAAAAATAGGTCAAGAGTACGTACACACACACACACACACACACACACACACACACACACACACACACACACGCACACACACACACCCTAATAGAGGTTATTATTTTAACAACGAAACATTCGTAATATACGCATATTTCCAGTTAATGGTTGCATACAGTATATAGATTACACCAATACCATTATTATTATTATCATTATTATTATCATTATTATTATTATTATTATTACTATTATTACTATTACTATTATTATTATTATTATTATTAGTAGTAGTAGTAGTAGTAGTATTAGTAGTAGTAGTAGTAGTAGTAGTAGAATAATCATTACACACACACACACTACAAAGCCAGGAAAGTCATCTAGAATCTTAATGTCTTATCAGGCGTCGTTACCACTGAAGAATGACCAGAATACACCAAAGCAATGTATATTAGCCTAGGCAATCATGGTCAATCAAGCATGGATGATATTGTGTATGCCATATGTAGACCTATATAAAAAATTACATAAAAATCGCGCTCAGGCCCAAGCAATATTGCTTAGTTAACTTGTTTAATGTATTTTGGAACAAAACACGTTAGGGAACAATTATACCTATGTTGCCTACGTTTGTTTGTTTGTCTGTGTGTTCTGTTTGATATCTCAAAAAGTTATGAACCGATGTTCACGAGATTTGGTGGATAAATAGGATATTCGCCAAGGGAGACATGATTTAGTTTAGTAGGTGATCCGTAGAGCGCATACCTTCGCCAGAGTAGGCAGAAGAATGGGGTCTCCCGAGGACCCCTCTACTTGGTTATTTCATTATCATTCAGCAAAACATTTGAAAGCTTAAATAAGCCAAAATATTCACCGCAGGATACCGACCCAATCTTTAATACTATATTGACTCCATATTCAATACTCTATAAATGGGTCACACATATTTTGAGAGCATGATACGGTGTGTGTGTGTACAGTATGTGTGTGTTTGTGCTTGGAGGGAGGGGGGTGGGGAGGGAATTAACAGGTTCCACAGGGCCTGCAGTCAGTGCGTGTGTACGTGTACGTGTACGTGTGTTGGTAAATGTGTATGTGTGTGAGTACGTGTGTATTTATAGATAAGTTGGAGGTTGTGCCTGTGTGAATTATACAGACCGTCCTGGCTTTGGTGTCCGTGTTGGAATAATTTACGAGGTCCTTGTATAGCTGGCTAGTAGTACAGTGTGTGTGTGTGTGTGTGTGTATGTGTATGTGTGTGTGTGTGTGTGTGTATGTGTGTGTGTGTATGATATAATCTACTTGGACTTCAGTAAGGCCTTCGACTAGGTGGACCACGGAATCCTATTACACAAAATCTGCAATATAGGAATAATAGCGCTCTGGAGTATGGATCCATAACTTCCTGAACGAGATAAAGCAGTGTGTTGCTGTGGGTGGTGTCATTTCCCATGACTCAAATGTCTACAGTGGTGTCCCTCAAGGTTCTGTACTGGGGCCACTGCTGTTCCTCATACACATATACAAAAACATTGACCAAGGTACACTCTACTCAAAAGTCTCATCTTTTGCCAACGATACTAGAGCAATGAAAGAAATTAAATCAATGGAAGATGTGGAATTTTGTAAATCTGACCTTGCCAGGCTATATACATGAGCCGAAACAAGTATTGTGTCTTATAAAAATAACAAATTTGAACTGGTTAGATATGGTACAAACAAAATACAAGATGTCCACTATTCGGCACATTATGGCTCAAGAATAAAGTGCAACAACAATGTGCTAGACCTAAGGGAAACAATCAGTGATGATGCCACCTTCACTACCCATATATCCTAACAGTAGTACAAAAGAAACGAGCCCAGGTCGGCTGGGAAATTATTTCAACCCTGTATAAGGCCTTGGTAATACCACTTTTGGAATACTATTGCCAGTCATGAAATCCCCGGAAGTCACGAGAGAAACAAACATTGGAAGGCATCCAGCACTCCTTCACTAGTAAAATAGTGTCTATGAAGGAAGAAGACTACTGGCAAAGACTTAAGTCCCTAAACTTGTACTCTCTAGAACGACGCCGAGAAATATACTTGATAATATATACCTGGAAAATTATCAATAACTTAGCCCCAAACCTGCTGGGAGAGGAAGAAAATTAGTTGATAGAGATAAAAAAAAAAATAAAAATAAAATAAAAAATGGGCTGTATGTGTATTATCAGATATATTAACTCAAGAGCACTGGCAAGAGTTAAGACATTGACAAAAAATGCCTTCACTACACGGGGTCCAAAGTTCTACAATTCACTGGTCAAAGAAATAAGAAACGAAATCTACCCAACCATTGACAAATAAAAAAAGGACTTGGATGATTTCCTGTCATCACTGTCAGACCAACCCATCCTACCCCACTACTACTTCCGTGCTACCTGCAGCAACAGCATCCTTGACCAGCTGGCAAAGAGGAGGGCAGATGGGATGTATAGTGGCGGCACCGCAGCGGCGTGGACCACAGGGCGTTAACTGACAGCCCTCAACTACAACCACAGGTGTGTGTGTGTGTGAATGTGTGTGTATGTATTGTGTTTGTGTGAATGTGTGTGTATGTATTGTGTGTGTGTGTGTGTATATAGTACCGGAAGAGTGTGAAAATTAGTTTAAGTGGGTATATTTGACCGCATGTTATACACGGTAAATGTCTGAATAGAGTTGTGAGATGTACTTGTTTGTTTAATTCTTCATTAACATAGATGAAAGCCAACACTATACATAGAAATATAGCATGTTGCAAGCCTGAAGTCTCTATGTTGATAACAATACAAATTCTACCATGAATAACATCACACACTTGTTCAAAATATAGATGGGTTTCACACGACTGACACATAAAGTTCTTCCGTGTCTCTCTGTTGATTGTAGAAGGAATTATTCAACAACGTGTCTAGAAGGTCAAAGTTGGGGACAGACAGACACACAGTCAACATTAAATTAATATATATATACTGTATATATCAATACATATAAATTTGTTATATATATATATATATATATATATATATATATATATATATATATATATATATATATAGAGAGAGAGAGAGAGTGTGTACTGGTAGAACAAATCTTATGAAAGCACCAGGATTATACATTGCAGTGTTGAGTCTACAGTATTGTGTGTGTGTGTTGACTCTTTACCTTTGATGTCCAGAGTACACCTACTGTAGAGAACTCACACATATATAGAATACCTCACACTTCAGCATGTAGTGTGTAGTCGTATTCATATATATAATTTGAACCCTTAAGGGGCTAGTGCCTGTTTGTTTGGTCTATTCATTCATTAATGCATCTATTTCTTAGTTTCCTCGCTAGACCTCAATCAAGCTTAGAAAAACACCCCATGGAACCCCATGGAAGATAAATTTGTACATTTTTCGGTAGAAAATGTCCTGGCCGAGGGCCGGGTCCTCCTAAAATGACAGGCTCACTCTCGCTCGCCAGGGATGAAAAGCCCTAAATTGCACGAACATTGACAATGAAATGGGGCGAAACGTGTTAACATCGCCAAACAAATGGGCTGAACGTCTTAAAATCTCAAAACTAATGGGGCTAACCATGAGGGAGAAGGGGTCTAGAAAAGGCGACTACTACTACCTTAAAGTCAAGTTATGAAACATCTGGGAAACAGTAAATCATTGTGTTGTCTCGTTTGCGGCTTTACTGATTTAACCCCTTCAGCAGGATGATGCCTTTTTCCATTTGGTCCTGGCTAAAATTAGACGATTGTATGCAGCTTAAGGAGGACTTAGGTTGTTTAGAGGGTGTATTGATATCGATTGTATGCAGCTTAAGGAGGACTTAGGTTGTTTAGAGGGTGTATTGATATCGTATTTATTCCTTCGACTCCCAGAAGTAGATTAGAAGCTAAATAAATCGTCTAATGGTAACTAGAATATGATAACATATATACAGTACGTCATGGTGTTGAAGGGGTTAAGGGAGCCCACCTCGCTTTTTTTTCTCTTTCTCTCCCTCTCTCTTTGGCTTGTATCCATTCGGCCCCATTCAGCCTACTGTTTTAAGACGTTTACCCCCATCCAGGAGTCAATAATTTTCTAGCGAGCGGTAGCCAGCCAGCATATATATATTTTTGTTTTGACAGCAAGCTAAATTTTTAAATTTTTTGATTGAAAAATGTCTCCGGCGAAGCCAGATTTCTCCAAACAATGCTGGCTCGCTATCGCTCGCCAGGAAGAAATCGACACCTGGATGGGGATAAACGTCTTAAAACAGTTGGCTGAATGGGGTCGAATGGATACAAGCCAGGGAAAGAAAGAAAAGGAGAGAAAGATAAAAAAGCAGGTGACCCCCCTTAAATAGGTGTGTCGCCATTCGTCCTCTTGGCAGTATATTATTTTGAGTCCTCGCGTTAAATTGTGTCAGGTTATGTTTTCTTCGCCTCCGTCTGTGTGTCTGTCTGTAAACAAGATATCTCACGCAATTAAGAACCGATTTCCATGAAAGTTATTGGACAGATAGGATATGCACCAAGGAAGATGTTATTGACTTTAGGAGGCGATCTGGAGATTTTCACGAAATTTGGTGGGCAGATGGGACATCCGACAAGGAAGAAGTGATTCAATTGACGTCTTGCGAGTTTCGGTCTATAAGGAAGTTGGAGCTGTGGCCATCAATATTTGGCATAATTATCAGCTAAAATACGGTCATAATACATATATAAATACATAAAACCAAATTGATCATACTTTTTATCCATCAAAAACCCATACTATTATTGCATTTATCTTTAATATCTATGGTCACGGCTCTAACTTCCTTTTAGCCGGAAACTCGAAAGTGGTCAATTACGGAGGTGATTCGAATCATATCCTGGAACACATCCAGAAGAAAATGTAGACCCATGATATAAATTATAAAGAACCAGCCAGCATAGGCGGAGGAATGCTCTCTGCCCCTCTAGTTATGATGATGATGATGATGATGATGATTACTATTATTATTACTATTATTATCATTATTATTTGTGTTATTATGATTAACATTGTGATTATTATTATGATATTATTGTTATCATCATTATTTTTATCATTATTGAAATTAGTACCATTATTATTATGGTTAAGATTGTGATGATCATGATGATTATTATTGCTGTTATTATTATTATTATTATTATTATTATTATTATTATTTATCATCATTATTACAATTATTATTAGTAATGTCTTATTATTAATATTATTATTATTATTGTTATTATTATTATTATTATTATTATTATTATTATATACCGAATCAGTAAGAAAAATTATATCCTGCTTCCCAAACCCAACATCAGAAAGTCAACCCAGAAAGAAAACAGGATGAAAATATTACACTTTAACCCGGCTGATGCGAACAGACCTTTGAAATGTAGCATGAATATAATAGTCACCGCTAATTTCGCTACATGAAAGAAAATGAGGCGGAAAAAAACAAAAAAACAAAAAAAAACATGATAAGTCGCCAGAGAAAAAAAAAACATGGCAAAATAGACATAGATAAAATTAGGAGAGGACAGTAGAAAAATCACATATATATATATATATATATATATATATATATATATATATATATATATATATATATATATATATATATATATATATATATACAGTATATATATATATATATATATATATATATATATATATATATATATATAGAGAGAGAGAGAGAGAGAGAGAGAGAGAGAGAGAGAGAGATAATCCGTAGATAAATAGATATAGCATTGATAGATACACCCGAAAATAATAGATAAACCGTAGATACATAAATATACCGTAGATAAATAGATAAACCGTAGATAAATAGATAAACCGTAGATAAATAGATAAACCGTAGATACATAAATATACCGTAGATAAATAGATAAACCGTAGATAAATAGATAAACCGTAGATAAATACATATACCGGAGATAAATATATAAACCGTAGATAAATAGATAAACCGTAGATAAATAGATATGCCGTAGATATATATATAAACCGTAGATAAATAGATATGCCGTAGATAAATATATAAACCGTAGATAAATATATAAACCGTAGATAAATATATAAACCGTAGATAAATAGATAAACCGGAGATAAATAGACATACCATAGATAAATAGATATACCCATGATAAATAGATAACTGTAGATAAATAGATAATCCGTAGATAAATAGATATGCCGTAGATAAATAGATAAACCGTAGATAAATAGATATACCCATGATAAATAGATAACTGTAGATAAATAGATAAACCGTAGATAAATAGATAAACCGTAGATAAATAGATATACCCATGATAAATAGATAACTGTAGATAAATAGATAAACCGTAGATAAATAGATATACCGTATATAAATAGATAAACCGGAGATAAATAGATAAACCGTAGATATAGATAATCGTAGATAATTAGATATACCCATGATAAATAGATAACTGTAGATAAATAACTATACCGCTGATAAATTGATAAACCTTAGATATATAAATTGATAAAACGTAGATAAAAAGATGAAATGGTACGCCCAAAATTGTCATTTGTACAATTTTCGTTACAATTCATTATTATAACCTTTGAAATGTACCATAAATAATATAGTTACAGTTTCATTTCGTTACATGACAGAAAATGAGAAGGGAAAATGTAGCTTGTGTGTAATGATAAAATAATAATGTCTGTAAAGCTGCCCAACATAAGTTCTGTTTCTTTCCGTGATCTTATACATGGAAATATAATGCGAATGATTGAATCTCGAGTAATAGATCTTTTTGTAGTGGTTAACTCATCTGATTAGTTAACTGATAATTAAAGGAAATCTCACTCGCAATTAATATTTACCATTTGATCTTCATGCATAAGATCACGGCGAGGAATAGAGATTATGTGGGCAACTGTACATCAAATAATATACCGCTTGAATAATACACGCAAGATCTATCTATTCAATAACACGGTAGAAACTGACAAGCGAACAAAGCCGCTTGAATAATACACGCAAGATCTATCTATTCAATAACACGGTAGAAACTGACAAGCGAACAAAGCCGCTTGAATAATACACGCAAGATCTATCTATTCAATAACACGGTAGAAACTGACAAGCGAACAAAGCCGCAAATAACAATGTATTTATAATATAACTTGTTAGATAAAATTAAAAGATATAGTACGGTATATAGCCATTTGTATATTTCCTAAACATGATTATATATAATAGCTAGGGCTAAGATTCGAACCTATGAATATATATATATATATATATATATATATATATATATATATATATATATATATATATATATATATATATATACAGTATATATTCGTCACCGAGTTATTTTCTATATTAATCTTTACCTTATTTCTTTTATCAAGTCATCCTCTGCCATCCTCCCCTCTTTCCTCTCCCCTACTTTATATCCTTTTATCTATCCTCCCATATATTTAGTTTATCTCTCTTTCATTTTTCTTCTTCCGTCCTGTTCCTCCTTCTTTCCTGCAGGCTGTTGCTTGTAAAGTAAGGTATTATTTATTCAGACTCTGGCTTTCGTAATTCACTCAGACCCTCATACGCTTTTTACTGCTTCTGTTTTATTTGAAAGGGTGGAGGAGTACAAAGGAGTACAAAGGAAATCAAGCAACAACAGATCTAGTGACCCTTCTAGGTTGCTTGTCCTCCAAAACACTGAGGATCAAGTGTCCAAACAGTGGTTTAGAGTGGGTAAGGGAACATTGGGAGAGAGAGAGAGAGAGAGAGAGAGAGAGAGAGAGAGAGAGAGAGAGAGAGAGAGAGAGAGAGAGAGAGAGAGAGAGAGGAAGAGAGAGGGAGAGAGAAAGAGAGAGGGAGAGAGAGAGAGAGAGCGAGAGAGGGAGGATCGTCTTAAATATACTGTATATTTTCATGTTTTCATAATTTTCTATGTGTGTGAAGGAGACAAATGGTAGGCTGCTTGTAACGAGTGTCTCCCCCAAAGCCAAAAGAGTGACAGCCAAATTCAAGGGACGTTGGGGTCAAAATGCCTGGCCACACGAAGTTTAAAGCAGCTTACTTCATGAGATGAAGGAAAGATTGGTTGTGGGAGAGAGTTCCAGAGTTCACTTGTTGAATAGAAGAAAGAGTGGGTAACTTTGCTAATTCTTGGGTTGGAGAGCTGGACAGAATAGAGGTGTGACTGTGTTGAAAGGTGGGTGCCTTGCACTCGCCGCAAGGGAGGGGCAATGCACTGAGAGAGCTCTGAAGAACACTGATTGTTGTAATAGCGATAGAAGAGTGAAAAAGATGCAATAATCGGCGTGTAGAAAGAGAGTATGTGAACTAGTAAGCGGAAGTCAGTTGATCAGGTGTCGTGCTTTTGATTCTACTCTTTCGAGAAGGGTTCGTGGATCTGAGATAGTGATATAATGAGGTGCTTATATAATGCCTCTTTCACACGCTCAGATACACATAGATATAGCATACTCACTCTTACTCTCGCTCACTCTCTCACACACCCACTCACTCACTCTCACAAACAAACACACACACATTTCTCCATCTATCTACCCGTCAGGATCTCCCAGCGGACTATCCCTTATTCTTCAACAATACAAAAATCAACCCTTCATCTTCTCTCAATATTCTTGGTGTCTCTTTTTCTTCTGCTCTCATTTGGAAGGACCATATTACCAGTCTTGCTAAGGCAGCCTCCCAGAAGCTGGGTGTGCTCAACCGCCTTAGGGGGTTCTTTTCCCCTGCACAGCTCCTTGCTCTGTACAGGGGCATAGTGCGCCCTTGTATTGAGTATTGTTCACATGTGTGGGGAGGTTCCTCTCACACCGCTCTCCTAGACAAAATTGAAAGGAAGGCCTTTCGTATCATTAACTCCCTTCCACTCACCAACTCTCTGCAATCTCTCTCTCTCTCTCTCCGCCGCAATGTTGCATCTCTCTCGCTATTCTATCGCTACTATAATA
This sequence comes from Paralithodes platypus, assembly GCA_032716605.1. Lineage (NCBI taxonomy): Eukaryota > Metazoa > Arthropoda > Malacostraca > Decapoda > Lithodidae > Paralithodes > Paralithodes platypus. Next base: position 39,773,934 of record CM064514.1, read on the forward strand.
ATCAGTGTTCCTCAGAGCTATCCCAGTGCATACCACCTCCTTTACGTAGGGCACGTGGTACCCGTCTTGCAACTCAATCCCACCCCTACTCTGTGCAACTCTCCAACCCAAGAGTGAAACGTTACTCTCAAACTTTCTTCTACTCAACAGCTGAGCTCTGGAACTCTCTCCCAGAATCAGTCTTTCCCTCTTCCCATGACTTAAATTGCTTCAAACTCCGTGTATCCAGGCATTTTGGCTCGAACGTCCCTTGATTTTGGCCCTGTCACTCTTTCAACTATGGGGGAGGCACTCGCTATAGATAGTTATGCCTTTTGCCTCCCTCAATCACATAGAAAAAAAAAATATATATATACTCACTCACTCACTCACTCACTCACTCTCACTCTCTCTCTCTCTCAGCACAGACACACAATTTGGAAGTTAAATATCAGCATTGCTGAGGGAGAGGTACTGAGATGTTTAGATAACCTCAAGGAAAACAGATCACCTGGACCCGATACGATTTCTCCTAGAGTTCTTAAAGAAGCTAAATGTAAACTCTCCAAACCCCTTACGCTGATTTCAACAAATCCTTGGAAACCGACGAAATACCTGATGAGTGGAAGCTTGCGAATGTAACACCAATTTTTATTTAAAAATGTAGCACATCCTTGCCTAGCAATTATCGTCCAATCAGCTTGACCTCAGTGGCATGCATAATACTAGAAACAATAATAAGAAACAGACTCGTTAATCACATGGAGGAAAATGATATACTAAAAGACACACAACATGATTTTTGCAAAAACAAAATCCTGCTTAACAAACCTTTTAGACTTCTTCCATGACATCCTAAATCTACATGGCGAAATTAAAACTGTAGATATTATATAGTTAGACTTCCAGAAAGCCTTTGATAAAGTTCCACACAGACGGTTAGCGATGAAATTAAAGGCACATGGAATACAAGGCGGCATTCTACAGTGGATAGAAAATTGTCTTAGTGAAAGGAAACAAAGAGTAGTTATTAATGGGGAAGCATCAACGTGGACCAATGTAACTAGTGGTGTACCTAACGGATCAGTGCTGGGGCCAGTCCTTTTCCTAATTTACATTAACGACATAGATGAGGGTCTCACCTGTAAAATCTCAAAGTTTGCAGATGACACAAATATCGCAAATACTGTACTGACAAATGAAGATGTTGAAGATATGCAAAACAATCTAAACAAACTTTTGCTAAAAATTCCACCTTGAATGATTCCGGTGCTATTCCTCCCTCTCCACCCCTCTCTCTCCTACTTATGCCAAATATCCTAATCTCTTCTAAATATGTACTTTCTACCCTCTCTGAGCTTAATACTAAGAAGGCGTACGGTCCGGACGGTGTTCCTCCTGTTGTACTCAAAAACTGTGCTTCCGAGCTGACCCCCTGCCTAGGCAAACTCTTTCGTCTCTGTCTCTCCTCTAACGTCTTTCCTTCTTGCTGGAAGTTTGCTCTCATTCAACCTGTCCCAATGAAGGGTGACCGCTCTCAACCCTCCAACTATCGTCCAATTGCTATCATCTCTTGTATCTCTAAAGTTTTTGAAACTATTCTTGCTTCCAAATTTCTTAAGCATTTTTCATCTCCTAAACTGCTCTCAGATCGCCAGTATGGCTTACTTAACCCTTAAAGAGCGGGCAAGTTAGGAGCATTGTTATGGCTTTTAAAGGGTTAAAATCGAGTGCAAATGGCCGGGAGTGCAGCGGGCCACACGTCCGACTCCCAAGGCCTACCGCCGCCCACTGACTCACCCTCCCTGTGTTCTCGAGAGGCCGGCAGTGTAGCCAGTAGTGAGCGTAGCTGGAAAAAATATACCGCTATACGCTAACTCCCATGTTACTAGTACCACTGTATGAGAACCACGAGTGCTACGTAGCTCGTTCTGGTCTCATTTTGAAGCTTTTAGCGCCTAGTTTTTTGCTGAATACATTTCTTTTCATGCAGATACTTGATTGATCATTCAGGAGGGCCTGAATATGCCCAAATAAGCCCAAAACCCCCCGCTAGACAAGGGTTAAGGGTTGCTCTACTGGTGATCTTCTTTCATATCTTACTAACTCTTGGTCATCCAACTTTCGGGACTTCGTGAGACGCTTTCTGTTGCACTAGACTTATCGAAGGCCTTCGACAGAGTCTGGCACAAATCTATAATTTCCAAACTACCCTCCTTCGGGTTCTATCCCACCATCTGTGCCTTTGTCTCTAATTTCCTTTCCGGCCGTTCCATAGCTGCAGTTGTGGACGACCATCGCTCACTTCCTCATCCTATCAACTCCGGTGTTCCTCAGGCTTCTGTCCTATCTCCTATTCTCTTTCTAATTTTCATAAATGATCTTCTCAACTGTACATCCAGTCCCATCCATTCATATGCAGACGACTCTACCTTACACTGCTCAATTAGTTTTCCAAAACGCCCCAGCCAGCAGTCCCTCAAAATCAATCTGTCTTCAGGCCTCTGAGAGGGGTGATATACGTCGCATTCGCCTCTCACCTCATGACTGAAGGGTCGGCAATAATTCATCTTTTTCACCCCCCCCCCCCCAAATACTATTCCCACTTGTTTTATTACTGTTACATGTTAATATCTTCCTATTAAATGTAAAGTAGGCGCATATGAATAAGTAATAACGATATTTATGGTAAAATGACGATTTTAGTCGGGAATAAAATCAAATATCGTTGCTTGGTGGGAGTTTTTTTAAGTACCAATAACGTGCGCTTCCCCGGGTTAAAGAACTAAATTTATATCCATTAACCAAGCTCAGATTGAAAGATGACCTTATTCAAGTTTTCAAGATCATTAATCCGTACAGTACCAGTGAAGTTTTTTTTCTCGTATTCTGGCAACTATTATACGATTCTATTCAGCTTAGGAAGGACCATAGCAATAATAAGGCTTCAAACTTTCTCAACCAATCCTTTTAACTACCACAGATCCTTCCTAAACTGCATACTATCGCCTAAATTTAGCTAGAATAAAATATTACGCATGTCGCTGGTACTCAAAGGGCTAAAGGCATCGACAACATGAACTGTAGTAAACAAACTACAAGTGGGGAAATGGCTGCAAAATCATTGGTAAATCATTCAACTCTAACAAATCCAAGAATTTATTCTTCAATTGAGTCGTCAACTTGTGGCATGGGCTTCCCTGAGATGTGATAGACTGCAACACCTTCTTAGTTCGTCTAGACAAGCACCTTGCCCTGAACCCAAGGTTGACTGCATTTGTAATTGAATAAATTGTCCTTAGTAGTGTTCGATCAATAACCTATTAGATCTTAATATAATTTCCCTTGCCATGGACTAAGCTCCAGCGAAGCACTTCCTTCTCACATCTGTCCCACATTTTCTACGAAATACTGTTGCAACACTTGGAACAGCAGTGTTTTGGACGGCAAGTAACCTCGAGGGGTCGCATGATCTGTTGTTGCTTGTTTGTCTTTGTACTCTTTCAGCTGGCGTCTATAGGGAGTGGTGGCCATTCATTTATTTAAGCCCACGTCCGTTTACCAGTCCCGGGTGATTATTCTCTGTCCTGCCTATAATGACTAGCCGCTCGGAATGGGAGAGTAATTGCAACCGGTTAACAGATCACGTAATGGCTACTGTTTGTGGGTTGAGAAATGTGAATTATAAGGAGTAATATACCCTATTAAATGTGCATTAGTAGTAATAACCAATTATAATATAAGGACAGAAAGGTAATTTAATATACCTTTTACTGTATAATGTTGTGGATTTAAAGAGGTAATTAAAGTGAAGTGTAATCTAAAATATGCTGTACTGTTATTTAAGGCCCCTTCTTTTAACAACTCCCGGGTGATAAGTCTCTGTCCTGCCTTTAATGACTGGCCACTCGGAATGGGGAGAGTAATGGAACCGGTTAACAGATCCTGTAATGGTTACTGTTTGTGGGATGAAAAATGTGGGGTTTTAAGGGGTAATTAGAGAGTCGATAATAACATACCCTTACAAAATGCATAGTGGTATAGGTAGCGCCAACGAACTTGACAATAACCTTGACCCCTTAAATTCTCATAACTCAAAAAGGCCTAGAGCAAACTGGCTGTAAATATCCACACCTATTTCCTGGTGGGCTCTTCCCAAATGATAGAAATGTCAGCTCGATTGCTTTTATAAATTTTGAGTTATGAGAAGTTATGGGGGTCAAGATTATTGTCAAGTTGGCGCTACCTATAGTACTAAACCCATCTAATAATTAATAATATAAGACTAGAAAGGGAACTTCATGGACCATTTATTGTATACTTTTATTGGTTTAAAGGGGTACGGTAATTAAAGTGAAATGTCCATTATAATATACTGTAATTTAAGGGAGCCCATCTTGCTGTTTTCTTTCTCTCTCTGGGTTTGTATACATTCAGCCCCATTCAGCCTACTGTTTTAAGACGTTTACCCCCCTCCAGGTGTCAATATTTTCCTGGCAAGCGGTAGCGAGCCAGTATTTATATATATTTTTGTTTTGACAACAAGATAAATTTGTAAATTTTTCGATAGAAAATGTTTCTGGCGAAGCCGGACTTCTCCATACAATGCTGGCTCGCTATCGCTCGCCAGGAAGAAATCGACATCTGGATGAAGAAAAAAACGGTGACCCCCCCTTAAGGCCCCTTCCTTTTACCAGTCCCTGGTCATTAATCTCTGTTCGACCTTTAATGACTGGCCGCTCGGAATGGGGAGAGTAATGGAACCGGTTAGTAGATCACTTAACCCCTTCCGTACCGGCGACGTCTTTTCAATATATTTTGGCTACTATTAGACCATTTTATTCAGCTTAAATGGGGCCTTCAGTAATTAACAGGCTTCGAACTATCTGACTTAACCCTTTTTACTACCACAGATCCTTCTTAAACTCCACAAAATCATCTAACTATATAGCCAATATAAAATGAAACAGACATCGCCGGTACAGAAGGGGTTAATGGCTACCTTTATGTGGACAGAGAATTAGAATGGTGAATTGTGTAGACCCTCTGACTCTCCTCTCACCTTCAAAACTCCTTCCTAAATTGAAGCCACTCGTGTAACCCCTTCTCTACCGGCTACGACTATTTAGCATTATTCTGGCTACTGTAAGATGATATTATTCAGTTTCAAAAGAGCATCCATCAATTAACACGCTTCGAACTATCTCACTTAAGGGGAGGTTTTTAGTGTGTTTCCTAGACTTCCATCAAGCTTGAAATTACACCCCCTTGACCCCCTTTCAAGATAAATTTGTAAATTTTTCGGTAGAAAAATGTCCCGGCCGAAGGCCGGTTCCTTTTAAATTACAGGCTCGCTATCGCTCGCCAGGAAAAAATCGACACCTAAATGGGACGAAAGGTCTTAAAAGTGACATAAATGGGGTGACACTTCTTAAAATCGCCAAACTAATGGGGCGAACGTCATAAAACTTCAAAAGCAATGGGACTAAACATAAGGGAGAAAGGGGTAAAGAAAAAAATCCCTCAAGTGGAAATCTTCCCTTAACCATTTGTACCACCACAAATCCTTCTTAAACTGCACAATATTGTCTAAATATAGATAGAATATAATTATAATGACGTAGACGGTACAGAAGGGGTTAAGGGGAGATGGGTCGTTTTTTGTTTCTTCTATTAATTCATGTATTCCTATATTTTTTAATTTCCTCGCTAGACCTCCATCAAAATTAGAAAAATGCCCCCTAGATCTCCCTTGAAGATAAATGTGTACATTTTTCGGTAGAAAAATTCGACACCTAAATGACACGAAAGGTCTTAAAATTGACAACAAAATGGGGCAACATGTGTTGAAAGCCCTAAACATATGGGCCAAACGTCTTATAATCTCAAAACAAATGGGGATTAACATGAGGGAGAAAGGGGACCAGAAAAACGACCCATCTCCCCTTAATGCTACCCCAAATAAAAGGAAGAAGTGCGCCCTCCAATACCGAAAGGGTTAACACAGCTGCCTCCTTTTTTGGCAAGACCATTTTCTTTATCGGAAAAAGCTAACCCGTGAAAAATGGTGGTCATAAAAAGAATCAGTACATTTCGTCTTTCTTGCAAATCGCTTTCGTTCGTATAATCAAGAGTTGCTTTGCTTTCAATATTCACCCATAACGTCAATATTCTAACGTCAGTATTCTAACCTCCACATTTTGTTATCTCTCTCTCTCTCTCTCTCTCTCTCTCTCTCTCTCTCTCTCTCTCATATCATCCCAACCTCCCCAAAGGCTACCAACTCTAATTGACCACTTACGATCACTTAAGGTGGAGAGTATATTTTCTATCTATCTATCTATCTATCTATTGCCTGACGCCGTGATCCCCGAAGGGGTGGCCACGAACGAACCGCCCCCATGCACCTCTGTCCCCAGTCAGTCGACGCCCCTCCCCCAACCAGCACCGCCTTTGTTCATGTACTTCCTCACTTCATCCTTCCACCTCTCATTCGGTCTACCTCTCCCTCTCTGTCCCTCCACCTCGCTCTCGTACACCCTCTTAGTCATTCTTTCGCTTTCCATACGTTCCATATGGCCGAACCATCTCAAGTTGTTCCTTTTCACACTTTCCAGCACATCTACCTCCACACCACACCTCCTTCTTATTTCCTCATTAGTCTGTCTATCCCTCCATGTAACTCCGCACGCACTCCTTAAGTAATTCATTTCCACTGCTCTCACTCTTGGTCTGAGTCTCTCAACCAACGTCCATGCTTCGCTTCCGTAAGTCAGTGTCGGGATTACCACACTGTCATGCAAGGACTTCTTCACTTCCATACTGACCACCCTATTTCTTGTTACTGCTTTTAACATTCCTACAACCCTCTTCCCCTGTTGTACCCTCTCCCGCACTTCTTCATCCATAGTCCCATCTTTACTCAACACACTGCCCAGATACTTAAAAGAGTTGACGATCTCCATAGCCTGACCGTTCAGCTTCACCTCACACTCTGTGACTTCACCCCTTTCGAAGACCATAACCTTGCTCTTCCCCGCATTTACCTTCAAATTCCGTTTTTCGCACACTGTTCCAAACTCATTTACCAGACCCTGCAACTCCCATTCATTATCACTCATCAGAGTGATAATTCTGGTTGGTCCAGTGGTGAGCACGCTCACGTGTGAATCTGCAAGACCCGGGATCAAATCCCTGCCACGGCGGACATTTAGTGGGTGTGGTAGTACGTCCTAGCATGTTTCACATGCTCGCACCCAGTCAGGGGACATCCTGACGACGTATACAGACTAAACACACATAACAAAGCCACTCCAACAGCTTCCTCTCTCTCCAACACCCCTTCTCCCCTCTCAACACTCTTCTCTGAGCTAGTGCCGATACAAATGGCCAGTCCTGTATAGAATCGTGAGGTTCAGAGTCGTAAAGATTCCAGGACGAGCTCCATAGAAAATGAAATGAACTGAATGAATGAATGATTAAATCATTTCACCTCAGACCTTTATGAAACTTAATAAAAACATCCATTAGATCCCCCTTTCTAATTTGTTTTGTAAAATTTTCGGTAGCAAAATGTCGGCCGGATCTTCCATAAATACAGGCTCACTATCGTTCGCCAGGAAAACAAATCGACACCTAAATAGCACGGAAGGTCTTGATATTGACAAAAAAATGGGGCGAAAGGTCTTAAAATCGACAAACTAATGGGGCAAACATCTTAAAATCTGAAAACTAACGAGGCTAAACATGAGAAACAAGGGGGGCCAGAAAAGCGACCCATTAAGGAGGGCCAAACTTTCAGCATACTCTCCAATAAACGACTATTACGTGATATGGGAACACAAGGACTAAGATTATCCTATCGAAATAACATCTAGGCAATAAGAAACATGTCTGGCAGGAAATTTTACACCTTGTAGTACTTAAGGAAGCCCACCTCGCTTTTTTTTTTCTTCTCTCCCTCTCTCTTTGGCTTGTATCCATTCGGCCCTATTCAGCCTACTGTTTTTAGACGTTTACCCTCATACAGGTGTCAATATTTTCCTGGCGAGCGGTAGCGAGCCAGCATATATATATTTTTGTTTTGACAGCAAGCTAAATTTGTACATTTTTCGATAGAAAAATGTCTCCAGCGAAGTCGGATTTCTCCATACAATGCTGGCTCGCAATCGCTCGCCAGGAAGAAATCGAGACCTGGATGGGGATAAACGTCTTAAAACAGTTGACTGAAGGGGGCCAAATGGATACAAGCCAGGGAAAGAGAGAAAAGGAGAGAAAGATAAAAAAACAAGGACGGTGACCCCCCTAAAAAATAAAATGCAGCGGATTATTGACTACTTGCGAGTCGTTTCAGGCTATAAGGAATTTGGAGCTGCAGACATCGAAATCAACCCCTTCAGCACCGTGACGCCTTTTTACCTTAGATTCTGACTAACATTTGAAGATTGTATGCAGCTTAAGAAGGACCTATGTTATTAAGAGGGTTTATTGGGATCGTATGTATCCATTTGAGTCGTAGAGGTAGATTACAAACTAAAGAAAATCGTCTAATGGTA